>PVJO010011869.1:0-57851 GCA_004026905.1 Hystrix cristata | reverse complement strand
AAATCCCCAGCCCTACTTGTTTTATCTCTTAACTTTCAGGGTTGGTTTGGGGATTTAGCACAGTGGTACAGTGCTTGCTTAACAAGCAGAAGGCCTTGAGTTCGAGTCCCCAGCACCGCCCCCAGTCCAAATTAAACGTTGACTTTCGAACACCCCTATAAGGTAAGTACTATTATATTCCCTATTTAGAGGTGAGGAAATGGTTTTAGAGGTATTTGATGATTTTAATTCCTTGTGCTGAGATCGAGTAGTTAGTCTACAAGTAGAGGCTGTTGGTTACAGACATGCCCACAGTGGGATGCCAAAAGTAAGTGCCTGGTGTAACTGAAGTTAGTACAGCTCTTATGGGCCTAGATTAGTCATTCTTGGGCTGGTAATTCAAACCCCCAAAAGGAACCGACCCTCTACCCCCAGGCTGAATGTTCCGGTAGGCTTTCTCTAGTTCTGTGTTTCAAAGCTAGCCAGTTCCATTTTATTTCCTGCCCGGGAGATTCTGCCACCACCATCCACGCAGATTCCCAAACATGAGAGGTTGAGCCGGCATGTGGGGTTGGGGATGGTGGTTCTGGAGTGGTTCGTTCTTGTTCCTGGTGCCCATTCCTCCCTAGACAGTACTGCTGTTTTGTAGTTGATTGTAGCATTAATTCTAACAATGACCAAAAAAAAACCCATTTTTTAAGAACCTATTTACCAGTTGCTGAGGGTATACCCTGGGAGTGTGAAAGCTCCCGCCAGTTGTGTATTATAATGCGCAGAAGCATTGAAGAGTCAGGAGGCCTGCATTCTGGGACTAGTGTTGCTCCCCATTACTACTCTTACAGCCTTGGGGAAGGCCCTAGCATCTCTAGGCTCCAGTTTCTGTAACTGTGAAATCAGAGGGTGAGACTACATCAGCAGTAGCAAACCTATGGCAACATGCCACCACAGGCTGTTAGTGTCATCGAAAGCCTTAAAGGGTTCGCCCTCACTGGCCTAGTGCCATCACTGGACTGGATGATTACATAATGAGTTCAAAGCCAGCCTGAACTGTACTGCAAGACCCTGTCTTGGGGGGAGGAAAGGGCAGCTAATCATCCCTTTCAGTTGGGTAGAGGTAGAGGTCAGCCTCTTTGGGTTTTTTTTTTGTTTTGTTTTGTTTGTTTGTTTTCCTTTTCTGAGACAGGGTCTCACTATATAGCCCAGGTTGGCCTTGAACTTGTGATCCTCCTGCCTCAGCTTCTCCAGTGCTGGGATTACAGGTGTGTGCTGCCACCGGGCTATGAGATCAGCCTCATTGAAACCTTAATAAATATTTGCCTCCCTGGCTTTATCATCAGAAGGAATGATTTCAAAGGCTATTTTTTGTTTTATATCTTAGGACTCCATAAAGGATCTCATAAATGTGAACATCTTCAAATTATTTTCAAAGGGAGCATATTTCTTTTAACAGCATATAAGCTGTAGAGTATGCACGGAAGGAAGTGTACGTGTATGAGAGCAAGTAGAAAGTAGAATATTCTAATTCCAAAAAGAGAATAAAATAATTATGCAAGGAAGTCAGTGAAAGATATAGCTACTGTCCTTGAATCATTCTAGAAATTGCCTATTGAGAATGCAGATTCTTCATACTATTAACAAAGGAAGATTAAAGGAGGAGACCTTAGAACTAACAGTTGTAGAAAAATGTGAGCTAGGAGGGCATGCGTGCATTTGTACCTTGCTGCTTCATACTGTCTCCTTGGGTCAGGAGTGGATGTGCTTGAGTTTGGAGATGCACCATTTCATGGGAATGCCGACGCTGAAGAGTTTTGTGACACCTTATTACAAAATTATGGTACAGCTCTATAGAAGTAGCTGTAACATTTATAAGAGTTGGGGCTGGGGATTTAGCTCAGTGGCTAGAGCACCTGCCTAGCAAGCGCAAAGCTCTGAGTTCAATCCCTGGCACCAAAAAGAAAAGAAAAAAATTTATGAGTTTAAAAGCCTAGAAGCTATGGACAAAGTTAAAAAAAAAAAAAAGTAAATTTCCCTCTTCTGGAGGTGCTTGATCTCAAGTTGAGGCTATGGAATAAACACAGAATGACTGATCACTTGGAAAGCAGCAGACAACTGACATATGAAATGCTGTTTTGATTAACACAGTGTAAATCTGGGTAAAGGTTTAGTAATGTTGCATCTTGTAGGAGTTAGGTTCAAAACTTGGGGCTTAACTTGAAAATCAGAGTAAACAAAATTAGCCACAGAAATCTTACACAGCTTGGGTTGTAGCTCAGTGGTAAAGCACTTGCCTAGCATGTATGAGGTCCTGGATTCAATTCCCAGAACAAAACAAAAAACCCTCATGACAGCCTATTGAATACCCACATGCCATCTCTCCATAAGCCCAACTCATCTGTTTTCTTTGGCGTCGGAAAAGATTGCTCTTTCCTCAGCTGATAGAAGTGCTGGCTTATAATTAGGAGTCACACTGAATGATAAACACAAAGCTTTGAAAGACCTTGTTCCCATATACGCTACAGCATGGATGAAACTTGAAGACATACTAAATGAAATAGGCCAAACACCCAACAAATACGTGATCTTACTTACATGATGTACCTAGAGTAGTAAAATTCAGAGACTGGGTAATTAGCATTTAATGGGTATGGAGTTTCAGTTTTAGATTAACAAGTTCTGGAAATGAATCATGAGGATAATTTCATAGCCGTGTGAATGTACTTAATGCCACTAAACTGTATTCTTTAAAATGATCAAAATCAAGCTGGGCCTGGTGGCATATACCTGTAATCCCAGCATTTGGGAGGCTTTAGGCAATAGGATTGCCATGAGTTCGAGGCCAGCCTGGGCTACATAGTGAGATCATGTCTCAAAAAAAAAGGGGTCAAAATAGTAGATCTTATGTATTCTTTGCCAAAATTAAAAATAAAAAAGACTATAGCCTCAGACTGTGAAAGTGATTAAAAAAGATGAGAGTTCAAAAAACATTGTAAGCAATGGTAACTTTGTGGTAAAAAGTAAATTATATGTAGATTTCCAGGAATACCATTCATTCGAAGGTATACTTTTTTTTTTTTAATCACACTCCTCATAAATGGGGCTAGTTTCTGCTGCTGGTTTTTTTTTTTTTTTCCCCTGCTTCTTAAATATGAAGAGATGACCACTGTTTCCAACTACTGGCTTGATTATAGCTGAGGAAGCAGGTCAAGTCTTAAAGAAATGGATTATCCATACTTTCATGTTGAGGCCGGCCTGAGAACCTACCCTCTGGCTAAGCAGGTTCTCCCCTTATACAAGGCAGGCACTCTAACCACTGAGCTAAATCCCCAACCTCTCCCCTTATACAGATGTGTTTTTTATCCTATTATCTATCTTTTGTTCTTTATTTATGTTTGTGTTTCTTATATAAGAGAAACCATGTGTAAGCTTGCATGTCTAATTTATTTCACTTAACATTATGGTCTCAAGGTACATCCATTTTCCTACAAATGACTGAAATTTATCGTTCGTAGCAGACTGGTACTCCATTGTGTTTAAATATCACATTTTCTTTATCTGTTCATCCATTGATGGCCATATAGGCCCCTTCCAAGATTTAGCTGTTGTGAATTATGCTGATACAAACATGGATGTGCATATATCACTGTAATAAGGCATCTTTAATTCTTGGGAAGATACCTAGAAGGGGAATAGCTGGGTCTCGTACAGATGTTTACCAGGTGACAGCATTCAAAATACCTTCATAACTTTTGCCACATTTGGTGCCATTTTTACTGTTAATCATTTCTCTATATCAGTTTGTTCATGTAAAATATATTTTCTTAATGTACGGTTACTCGGAAACTTGATATATTTTAAATAGAAAAACTATTTCAAATGGTCAGAAAAAAATTTAGTGAAAGCAAAATTATTACTTCTTTAGTTCGATGTTAGTGCTTTGAGGCTGAAGCCCGTACTGTTTTGTTAAAAGAGATTAGTAATTTTTAGGTGTTAAAGACAGCACCAAAATGACATGGGAAGGGCTAAGAGACTGAAAGGGGAATGGCAGTCTTTTTGTGCAAGTCGTCACCCAGCAGGGGGAGACCGGCACCACACCAACAAGTGGAGGAGGTGGATTTTGAGTTTGTTTAGCAGAAAGGCAGTGATTGAGGGTTATTATGGAAGTGATTCACCGTGGGGGCGGAAGTGGGAACAGAGGTTTTGGAGAACCAGTATTGGTAAACGTTCTTACTGATTCAAGTATGCCTGGTTGGTCCCTCAGTTAGGATGAGGTATGAGAAAAGGTTAAGAATGAGTAACTTAGACCTGTAGTGTTTCTTAGTAGGGATACTGTTGGCTTTGGAAATAAATAATTGTTACATGGGACTGTCCCAAGGGTGAGTATGCGTGTTTCCAGGTGCCTTTTAGGGATTTTTACTACCACTGCCAGGGAGGAATGATGTCCTACGCAGGGGAATGGCCTCTGCACATGTATGGAAGCAGTAATGAGTGAAACTCATTGTCTTTTTTTAGAGGAGAAGAAGAAGTTGATCAGAGATTTTGATGAAAAGCAACAGGAAGCAAATGAAACGGTAAGAACAGGGATCACACCCTATTTCTTCTCCTTGGTGCTGGTCTTTCCAGAAGAAATGCTGTGACCTGATCGCAGATTATCTGGTCCTGACTGTTGATCTTGATTTCTATTTCTTACTGAATGAGGTTAGTTGATAGGAAGCGTGTTGAGGAGGTTTGACAAAAACAAATGGATAGAACTAGAAGAAATGTATATTCTTTCTTTTAAAATGTATATTGTTACTGGTATATATTTGCAGTACATAATGATTATATTCCTTGTGGGGAGTTGGTACGTGTACATAACACATCTTAATTCTTTTTTTCAATCTCTTTCTCCTCCCCTCTTGGCACCCTCCCTCCATCTCTTGGTCCCCTTCCCTTTTGTTCAAGATCTGTCTCCCTGCTTCCTATTATCTATCTTCTGTTTTGCTCCTTATTTATATTTTGGGCTTCTCATATAAGAGAAACCATATGAAATTTAAGCTTGTGTGCCTGATAATGTATTCTTGATGTATTAAGGACATTTTCTCACACTTTTACCCAAATGGTCTTTTTAAATCTCTTTTTAAGTACTGGCCATTAAGATAAGTTACTCTTCTTTTATTAAACTTATTGTCACAGAAAATGTAGCTCAGAGGTGGTTCTAGCCTTGTTCCTGTCTTAAAAGACAGCAAAGTGGCTGGACTTGGTTCCTTGGTCAAGATACACAGAAACAGCACAGATTGTCCCAGTTGGGACCCAACTGGGAGCAGTTGGGTCTGTCTAAAGTCAGTTCTGACTGGTGAGCAGTTTAAGAATGGCTTCTCTTTTATCTGTGGATTTTGTTTTGGCGGTAACCCTTTGAAAGCAAGAGTCCTAGCTCTGTCTCATTGTGTTCTGGCTTCAGTGAAGCCATCTAGATTGGGACTAAAGTTCAGGTCCTTGGTAATACTCTGTAGGAATAATTGCCCCTAATTTTTGCTACTCCACAGCAAATTGGAGCAGAATTCCTTATAGACAAGAGAACTTCCTTCTTTCTTGAAGATCAACTTCACAATTATCCCAATGAAGTTCTGAAAAGTTAAGCTTATCTGCATCTTTTCTCTATTCTATATCTATTATTTTAAGGAGGACCAGGCCACTTAGACTTTGGAAACTCTCCCTTTTGTACTAGGAGTACTAGGCAGTTTTCTTAATACCTGCATACACCTGGGTGTATGACAAGGCCCATATGCATAGCCCATGACAAGGGCCCATGACAAGGGCTATGTAACCAGTCTTCTCTTTCAGTTAACATCTTGGTAGCATTTTAAAAATCTACCCACTACCAGTTTGTTTGGTATTTGTTCAGATACTCTTTTTTTCTGAATTTGGCAACATTAGCATCTACTCTAGCCATCCCAGGAAGATTAAAATTAATTTAGGGCCTCTTATGACGTATCTAGGTGTTACTTATCCCAGAACAATGGAAGTCTGATTCCCCAAAGCAGGGTGCTCTGTGGAACATTATCTCTGACATGGAGGAAAATACAGTCAATTTTCAGAAAGAGGAGACCAAAAAGAGGAACCCTGGTACCAGACTCCAGTCATTTTTAGTACAGTAGACTTCAGTACGCTTCTTGACAGCCATGTTTAAATGTAGCAGGCTAAAAACTTGGTTATGCTGAAGATGAGAATTTGAAGATTTTGAATCCTTGATTATTCTTATGGTGTGATCCTGAGATTTAAGTCATGTATGAAATGAGGAAAGTATTTCCTATTGTACTGATTTGTTATGGATATTAAATGATAGAATGTACATAAAAAAATTCAGTAAGCTACAAGGAGCGTCCGTGAGTTTTTCCGTTCACTCGTCCGTACTTTTTGATGCCTGCTCTGTGCTAAGTCACTGTGCCATGCACTTGGTGAGAATGTGGCAGTCACCTCACAGAGCTCATGGCTGAGTGGTAGTCAGGGTAGCCTGGGTACTGAGTACAAACACAATATATCCCCAGGCAAGGAGGAGAGCCAAGCCACCTACTCGTTACTTTCTGTCTTCACAGCTGGCAGAGATGGAAGAGGAACTGCGGTATGCACCCCTGTCTTTCCGTAACCCCATGATGTCTAAGCTTCGAAACTACCGGAAGGACCTTGCCAAACTGCATCGGGAGGTGAGAAGCACTCCTTTGAATGCCGTACCTGGGGGCCGAGGAGACGTGAAGTACGGCACATACACCATGGAAAATGAGCATATGGTAAGTGTCCACCTTCTGTTTTTCCCTTAGGGCCAGTAGTACAAGAAAAAACATTGTGTGTATAGTTCAATCCATGCATACTGGATTCTTGGGTTTTTTTCCTACCCTTGTCCTCTTCCCTGTATCCAGTTCCCCTTCTTACTGCTCTGGTATCTTCTCTTTTTAATGCACGTCTTTCTGGACCGTATGCTTATACATATATGTATATAGAGAGTGCTTTATGTGTATAGCAATATATGTGAGCTATTCTTATCTGGAGTTTGTATTCTGACCTGTTGATCTAATTTCTTCAGCTTTTTTTCTTTCATATAAATGTTAGAATTAGTTTTTCAAGTATGCCCCCCAAATTTTGGATTTTTATTTATCAGTGTATTATTACAAAATTAATCCAAGCTCCTGTTTACCTTAATGTCAGGATGGCCTGGTAACTGACACAGAAGAAATGCAGGGTGCTGCTTGAGAAAGTGCTTGCTGCCACCCTCTTCAGTTATAGTGGAAAATGAGCCAGATTGAGTCTCTAGCCTTCAGGATTCAGATTTACAAAATTCAGCTAATTAAAAACCCATATCCTGGGGGCTGGGATTTAGCTCAGTGGTTAGAGTGCTTGCCTTGCACGCACAAGGCCCTGAGTTCTATCTCCAGCACCAAAAAAAAAACCAAAAAACAAAAACCCCATACCCTGGAACCATTTACAGAAGCTGGGTAATTAAAAGAATAAAATAAAACAGCATGTCTGGTGTGGTGGTGCACTCCCATAATACCATCTACTCAGGAGACTGAGTCAGGCGATTTAGGCAACTTAGTGAGACCCTGTCTCAAAAAATAAAAAGCCATGAGCCAAAATAAACCTCTCCATAATAAGTGAATGAATGAATGAATGGCTCAGGATATATCTCAAGTGGTAAGAATGTCCCCTTTGTTCCATCCCCAGTACCACCAAAGAAAGCCATAAAGATTAAATGTAATGTGCTCAATTTGGATTATATTCCAGAAATATGGTACAAAGTAGAAACTGTCTGGCAAAGTCATGTGTAAGAGGACTGGAAGGGGGCTTACCACCAAAGTAGACTGAACTAGGTAGAATGGCATTAGTAGTAATAAAACTTTAAACAAATCCTGCTTCATGATGCATCCTAACTGTAGTTTAAGAGACACTCAGAATGATGCTTGCTTGACATTGCTGATGTCAGAACACCACTTTTGAGCATGATGTAAAACCTAAGCACACACTGGCGATTGTCACAGATCAGAATCTCACATGCGATCATGAGTGAAGGAAGACCGGAAAAAGGCAGAGAGAGCTTGTTAGAGAGCCACTGTGAAAGTGACTTGACCAAAGAAAGGAGAGGAGAAAATCACTAGTTTCTGCCAGTGCAGTGGTGTACACCTGTAATCCTAAGCTACTCAGGAAGCTGAGGCAAGAGAAGCAAGACTTCAAGGCCAGCCTGAGCAGTCAGATGAGATTTGAGATTCCGTTAAAAAAAAAAAAAAAAAAAAGTACTAGGTGCAGTGGTTTTTGATTTTGTTTTTCTTTGAGACCAGGTCTCACTGTGCTGTGCAGGCTGGCCCTGAACTCCTGGGGTCCAGCAGACATCCCGAGTGCGTCCCAGCTCTGCAGGCCCGCACCATCTTGCCCAGCTCCACGAGTCTTAATTTAGGTGTTCTACCTTCGGTAGTATTGTCCCAGGTCTGTCTGAGGTTGATTTATGTGATGTTACTGTCTTTCCTGCTCTTTAGCATAGTCATTTGAAATTCTGCATATTTTATTTTTTAAAAGTCTTTTGTTGATTTCTTTTGAGCTAACGTAACTGGGTTTGAACCACATTCAGTGGTTCCATCATCCACTGGTCTGTGCCATTTATTAAATGAAAATGTGTCCTATTACATCTTTGGTTTCTTGATGTCCTGCTGCCAGTAGTCACCTGCTTTGTGATAAGCCTTTGTGAGCTGGGCCTCTTTTCAATTGTGTGCGCGTGGAGTAGCTTGGAACTTAGAGCTGTACGTACTTTGTACGTGATGGTTAATTCTGACCTGACAAAGGCTACTTTTGTCCTCTTACTGTCTGTACTTACAGTTACAGGTAGAATAAAACTTCAGTGGGGATTTAGAAAATTAGAGCAGTTGGAAAAACTTATTGAAGCTCCAGTTACTTCCCTGAGAGCAAATCAGCAGTGTGGGAACAACAGTTTTGTGTGTGTTTTTCGGCCGGAATTGAAATTCTTTTGGGAGCTCACCTGGAGTGTAGCCTTATGTGCTTTTTCCAGAATGTGATAGTGTCTCAGATTTCTAAACGGTTACTTTATGTGCTGAAAAAGAATAGCTTATTCATGGTCCTTCAGGCCTCAGCCCCAGTCACATGGGAATCCTCAAGTGAGTGAGTCTTTCTGGGGCTGTAGAGGTTAACTGGTTTGCCTGGAGCATGGTCTGTCTGCATTTTCAGGTAGCTCCTGCCCCTTCCAGTCTGGGCTGCTGCCTCTGCAGCTGCTAGCCCAAGAGGCATGTAGACCAACTCAGATTCACCGTAAACACGAGGAAAATGCTTGTTTTTAAAAATCATCTCCCCTCGCCTCGCTTAAGTATAACAGACAATGAAGGGGCAGATACTGGGATCCTTCTGACGGGACTCCAGGTTCTGCTTCGGTCTGTGACCTTGAACAGAATCTTACGGTTTATTACCGTGTTTTGTTCTGTCTTAAAAGTACAGCTGGCCCTCTGGAGCTGTAGGTTTTGCATCTGCACCGTCAGCCAACCTCAGATTTAGAGTCTAAAAACAAAAACAAAAACCACGCCTATACTGAACATGCAGACATTTTTCTTGTCATTATTCCCTAACAATATAATGTAAGAGCTATTTACGTAGCATTTACATTGTATTAGATATTATAAGTAAGCTAGATACAGATACGGGAGGGCTGAGGCTGTAGCTCAGTGGTAGAACATGTATGAGGCCCTGGGTTTGGTCACTAACATAGCAAAAAAGAAAGCAAGCATATGGGAAGAAGTGCGTACATTATATGCAAATACTGCATTTTCATTTAAAGGAGTTGAGCATCCATGAATATTGGTATCTACAAGGTCGCAGAACCAGTCCCCTTCAGGTGGGACCACTGTAATGAAAAGTATCGCTCACTGTATCCTTTTATAAACAAGGAGAGTCATAAGGAACGTACTGGCAGTGAACTTACTGTAGATGAAATCTAACGTTTCCCTCCCATGTGCCTGTCAGAATCAGCTACAGTCTCAGCGGGCACTGCTTCTGCAAGGCACTGAAAGCCTCAACCGGGCCACCCAGAGTATTGAGCGGTCCCATCGGATTGCTACAGAGACTGACCAGATCGGCTCAGAAATCATAGAAGAGCTGGGGGAGCAGAGAGACCAGCTGGAACGCACCAAGAGCAGAGTGAGCCTGGGCAGAAGGGGATGAGAGCGGGTGGGCTGCACCCACAGGCCATGCTCAGTAAGGCCAGAAGCTACAGCAGTTCTGAATTCAGAGGAATAACCTTTTTTTAGGTTGTTAATGCTTTTCTTAATTTTTAGGTTGCTTGGTGGAAAGAAATCTTCCTTAGAAATAATTTCATCCCTAAGATTCGGGTGTCATCAGGAAAAAAATTTGATATAAAGAGTGAAAGAACCTGATTTTTGCACTTAAAAGATTACAGCCATCCAACCTTATTAATTGCTGTATTCTTTCACTTTGGCAAGAGATATGTCAGAAGACACATAAGAATTCAAAGCCATCAACCTGAAATTTTAATTTCTCATGTGACAGTGGAACAGTGGTATGAAAACATCATCTGCTTTTAAGACCCTGTCATGTAGAGCCAAGGCTGTTTTTCACATACCAAAAATAATACCTCCAGAGGCTGGGGATTGAGCTCAGTGGTTAGAGTGCTTGCTTAGCAAGCACAAGGCCCTGAGTTCAATACCCGGCACCAAAAAAAAAAAAAACCCTCCAGAGCTGAGGGTGAGGGTGCACATCTGTAATCCCAGCTCTAGGTGGGGGGCTGAGGCAGTGGGGTCATTGCTGCAACTCTACCTGACCATGTGGTTTAGAAGCCTTTAGAACTGGTTTGTGGAAGGAGTTTGGAAAGGTTTGGGAATCCCAAGCAAGAGAATCCTTAGAATTTTAAGTCAGACCAGAATGCTATTAGAAATGCAAATGATAAAGACCAGGCTTAGTGATGTAGCGAGACTGTCTCTAAATAAAAAATTACAAAGGGTCAAGGCTGGAGGTCAGACCCTGGGTTTCAATCCCCAGTACAGCCAAATAAAGTATCTCTAATAGTTTAGAGGCGTATAAATCATAGTCAGTCTGGACTGTGACTCTTTACTGTTACCCAAAATAATTGGATCATTGTGAGAAGAAATACAGAGACCAAATGACTATATTGGGGAAGCTCTATCATTTCACCAAACTGAAAAAAATTCATTCTTTCCTTTCTATAAGTGAATTAATATTCATAGGAATTTTCAAAATAATAGAGATTGTCAGTGGAATGTATTTTGTTTGTTGGGTGCTGGGGATTGAACTCTGGACCTCACACATGCTAGGCAAATGCTCTAGCACTGAGCTACACCCCAGCTGGAATGCTATATTCTTAGGAGCATGGTGTAAGCCCAAACTGAAAAACATACTGGAATCAAGATTGAGACAGGAAAATACTAGCTCACTGTGAGGAGTTGAGATTTTCTTACAAATTTTAATAGCTGCC
This sequence comes from Hystrix cristata, assembly GCA_004026905.1. Classification (NCBI taxonomy): domain Eukaryota; kingdom Metazoa; phylum Chordata; class Mammalia; order Rodentia; family Hystricidae; genus Hystrix; species Hystrix cristata. Next base: position 46,396 of record PVJO010011869.1, on the reverse strand, counting down.
ATTCTTGGTTTTAAAAGTCAGAGTATTTCAATGAAAATTCAGAAGTGCTAAATTCACTGCCAGCCGTAGAGAATGACATTTGTTAACAAATTGCATGACTTTAGATCCCCAGAGTGGTAACCCACCAGCCTACAGAAACACCAGCTCAGGAGACTGTCCTGGAATTTGGATGATGAAATTCAAATCTTAAGTTGCTTCATAGTCACTGGCCAGGAACCTGAGAAGCCTTCCTGTTCTGAGTAGCCAGTCCCATCCAGAAGTCCACCCCCACGCAGCCTTGGGAAGTGAGGATTCCCAAAGCATCATGTCCTTTCTAGGTTCTTATACTTGTACTCAGAGACCAGCATTTAAATTGGTTTGATTTCTTGCAGTTTTAATATATTCCCCAGCCCTGTATGCACCATCTCAACACCCCCTCTTTAGGAATGTTCAAGTTCTAAACAGTATGTACTTTTGAAAGGAGAAATAACTGGTATTTTCTCTTCTCAGCTGGTAAACACAAGTGAAAATTTGAGCAAAAGTCGAAAGATTCTCCGTTCAATGTCCAGAAAGTAAGTTTTAAAAATAGTTTCAAAATTAATTTTTCTTAACTCTTAAAGTCTTTCAACCAAGAAAGCTTAAAAACGGTGACTTAAAAAGTTCCTAATAAATCATCTCAGTAAGGGAAGCCACATAAACCCATACTTGGTTTTACCCAGCAGATAAGCAGAAATACAGGAATATAATTTTGTACAGTGAAATATCCCAGGATAAAATCCTTTGTTAAAATTATGTACTACTGGGGTTGGGGATTTAGCTCAGTGGTTAGAGTGCTTGCCTTGCAAGTACAAGGCCCTGAGTTCAAGCCCCAGCACCTCCCCCCCCCAAAAAAAACAAATCTTGAGGTTAAGTATTGCCTCTGAGGCTGAAATCGTGTAGGCTGGCTAGTGTGCATGACAGTGGACACATGTGGCCTGGCAGGAAACAGAACTACAGCCTATTCATGGAATTGGCAGGAGGGGTATTTTTCCTAAATAGTTAATTCCTTGTGGAACAGGGAGAAACCCAGAATGAGAACCAGAGATTAGGTTCTTTCTGTAGACAAAAGATAGTAAATTTTTAAAAATACAGATAAGTGGACAGGAGAGCAGAGCAAAGAAGTTTTCAAGAAGTTGAAAGGCAGTAGCCAAGCTTCTGCTTGCTTACCCTAAAAGCAGGACCCATCTGTCAGCTGGACTTTGACACTTAGAGTGTCTGTCCCAAACCCGTCTTCCAACCTACGTTCACAACTGTAGTATAAAACTGATGTGGCGCTACATGGCTAGATACTATATTTCTGCTGTTTCAAATAACGACTTGACATTTTAGAATCAAAGCATTTCTATGCTTTGTACCTGTTTTCCACATTTCTGTGAGGGTAAACAGTGTTCTCTCTGAGCAACAACTAAATAACCTTATGAGTTGTCACTTAACAGTCAACGAACATTAAGAGCACTTTTTAGTTGCTATAATTGAACAAAAAAATCTCAATCTGCCTCACAGTTGGACCCATCATTGGCCTCAGGTCAAACCCCAAAAAGTATTAAGAACAGTAAGAAATATGGTTATGTAAAAACTACTGACTGCTACTTTTTCTACTTCTCGATGTAGAGTGACAACCAACAAGCTGCTGCTTTCCATTGTCATCTTACTGGAGCTCGTCATCCTGGGAGGCCTGGTCTATTACAAGTTCTTCCGCAAGCATTGAACTTCTGTAGGAAAGGCTTTGTGGACCAGAACCGTGACCCTGTGGACGGATGGTGTTAGGGATGTGGAATAAGCATGTGGCCAATGCAGCTGCTGTGGGCCGACAGTTCAAGGATGCACTGTATAGCCAGACTATGGGAAGAGGGGGGCCAGAGAGAAAACCACGTAAATGTGAAGGAAGAGTGACAAGACCAGTGTGATATACCAAGGTAATAAATGTTTATGATTTCTTCAAATTTACGTAATACTACATTAATACCTTGTGAACTGCAACAAACTAAGTACAGTAGTATTGGTCACCAAAATGCAGAGGGGAAACTTCACAGCTGTGAGAATGTATACATGCTGTCTTTAAGGCAGTACTGACCCAGACAGCCATTTAATATCTGTCCCCCTCAAAATGCCTCACAACTCTGGAATGCCCATTGGGAAACATTCCAGCATAGGGTATTCCCTAAATTCTCACACGTTCTTCATTTTCCGACTTGTCTGGTGAACTGGGAGTAGGAAGTTGGTCATAGACAATGTGCCCTCCTCCTCCCCTTGTCTGACCAAAACTCGAAGCAATCACATCCACTGCGAGGCTGGATGTGGCCTTTGCTTCCTCCTCTGAAGTGGCCGAGTGAGGATTGACCTCAACAAGATCCATTGCTGACAGCAACCCTGGAAGAGCAAGACAGAACTTCAGAACAGGCCTTAGCTGCTACTTTGAGAGTTGTCCTACCTGAACAAAGAACATGTCAAGGTTAAAAAGTCATTTTCCTCCATAAAACTATTTGTTAGAAACCCCCTTGTACCTGCTCCTCTTGGCCATGAGTTTAAAATACCGATATAGCAGAGTAGGACTGAAAGAATCCTTTAAGGTAATGAAGTCATGCCTGTTCAACTGACCTAGTATACATAGCTGTTGGGCTTTGTGACACCGTTACCTGTTTTTTTTTTGCAGAACTAGGGAAGCAGCTCAGGGCATTGCTGTGCTACACATCCAGCCCCATCTTCATCTCCTAAAGCACCATACCACCTGCTCTGAAATGTAGTTAGCACTCCAGACTCTATTCTTGCCCCTCCTACATGAGTTCTGAGCACAGGTTCCATGTCTGACACACTTTTTTTGTCACCCAGCATCTTGTATTTGGTCAAAGCAAGACTCGCCATATCTTCACTGTTTAATTTGGACTCCAGCTGCCTTCTCCAAGGGTTTGAGAACTTGTGCCCAAGTTCCTTTCACCTGCAGTGAACTGAGGGAAAGGGACAAACCCTCCAGGTTGGCCCTTGACGCTCATCACCTCATCCACGATCTACTTCTCTAGAGAATTTAGCTTTTTAATTGGTTATTCTCAGTGAAGTTAATCTACCTTCTCAAGAGCCATCTGAGCAAACTAGCTTTCAAGAATACACTATTGGAGAATATTTGAGGTGGCTGTCAAGTGTGGAGTCCTGGGTGAATTTACCTAATGGATTCTTAATGTTACATGGTAGTAGATGGTGTGTTCAGCGCCACTGTATCTGTTCAGTTTCTTGCCGCCTTACCAGTGCATAGTTGAGTGTACTGTGCTACACTGCAGTGACCTGGCATGTTACCATGACATTCCTATCTTCTACTGCACGTGGTCCTGTGTACCTGCTAAGTTATGTCCGATTCCACTGGCTTAACCTGTACCGTTAGTGTATCCCTATAGTAGTACTCAAGAGGGTTGGCACTATTGAAAATCTGTATTACCTATATGTCCAGATTATGGCCATCCTTCAAGTTTAAGCAAACTATTTGTAGTTGGCGGTCTCATACAGTCTTTTGGGGTTGTGTTTGGGTTTTGTGTTGTTGCTGCTGTTGTTTTTGAGACAGGGTCTCACTATGTCGTCCAGGCTGGCCTCAAACTGTCAGTCATCCTCCTGCCTTAGCCACCTCCCAAGTGCTGCAATTATAGGCTTGTGCCATCATATGCAGCTACCTTTTAGAATAAAATACTGAAGCACAGGAAGACACAAGGCATGACCACTGCCACATCGAGTCCCACAAGTTAACTCCTCTGAGTAGTGTCACTGGGACTGAACTCCCAGCTTCTCTCTCCACTGACCCATGCACCTTGGCAGCACCCGAGTTGATGGGTCTGAGTGAGACCACCGTGCCACTGTCAGCCTTAAGAGGCAGTACTTGCTTAAGGTTCTAGCAGGCTCCAGGGTTTAGTGCCCATTTCTAGCCCCAAGGTTTCCCTAGAGCCCTAAACCTTTCCGTCTCAGGTCTGTATGCTTATTTCTACACCCCAGTTTCAGAAATGGTTACTGAACCAGTATCCTGTGGTAGTTTAAATTTTGGAAGGAACAGTCATTTAAAGTAGCCTTAAAACCAGAAGCTTTTCTGACAGACACAAACTGTGGGCAAACAAGTGAGTTTTGAGACAATAAGCACTGGAAGCCACTCTTGATAATCCAAGATTTATCTTCCTGTGGTGTTAGTCAGTCATCCAGCTAGGTTCTCCTTATTAAAGCCCCTACCAAGGGCTGGGGACTTTAGCAAGGGCCAGGCCCCGAGTTCAATCCTCAGTACCTCCCCAGAAAAAGCGCCTATCAAACAAGCTCTGAGACAAAACTTAGCCTAGATAAAAAGGACCGAGATATTATCCAACTTGTAATAATCTTCAAGAAATCAGATTTAACTCCAAATTCCCCACTCACAGTAAGCCAGCAGCCTCTAATATTAGAGTAAAAATGACAGCCTACTTGGCTTTGCCTTCTTAATCTGCCTTCAGATGGCTCATACACGAGGAACTGCATCAGTTTGGCAGTCTGTTCTTAAATGTTTTGCATAGACACGTTTTCTTGTTCATTATTACCTTTGTATTTTGGTACAATCCAGATCCAGATATGCCTCTAAATGACTGTTTCCTTTATTGTTTGGCCGTATGATTTTTAGCTATTAAAGTTAAGCAAAAAGTCTGCAATGACATGGAATGGAAAAGATCCCCCGTAGGCAAGAGACATCAGCATATTTAGGTAGGTCTTCAGCCTGGTAACTCTCTGGTTGCTACGCACCTGTATTATGTATTTCTTCACCGATGTACACCCCTTCTCGATAGGTCAGGCCCCCTACAACAGGGTTTCCTGTGGCTGGAGCCAGCGTAGGGTCAAATGCATCAATATCAATACTCAGGTGGATTGGCCTTTGTCTCCTGGAAAGAGGAAGAGAGAATATGGTTTTGCTAGTGCTTGTAGACTCCTTCCTGTGAGTGCAGCTCCTCGATTTTGTTCCTGTTGGTCCTGGTACAGTGATCTCAGTTTACTAATTCTGGTTACAACCAGAATCATGGAACAAATTCCGTGACTGGAATCATGGAAAGAATTAAGTTCATGAACCGAGGCATTTTGTTAATAAAACAGATTTCCAGGTTTCCTGTTCTTGGGAGTTATTAAGATTAGCGTATTGGTTTCCTAGACGCTACTTCATGATACTGCCATTTGTTCTGCATGCCTCAAAAGACTTAAATCCAGTTTGTTTCTGGGCATTAGAGTCTACACTAATGACTGGTCACTATAATGATACTCGGCTGTCATACACTGAGTTTGTTAGCCTGATCCGGGTGACAGTTGTGGTTATTCTGAGTGTAACAGCAGCTGAACTTAATTCTATGTCTGCAAACCTAACAACTTGCAATTCCAGTTTGAATGCGGGTGTCCGATGGCTGAAACACCCAAACATACGCCAAATAACTAAATTTCCTAAGAAAGTACATTAATCACCCAGATTACCCAGAAGTAAAGGCTTGATGCTTGATATTGGGAAAATGCTTTTTTTCCTTTTCAAGCAAGGTCTTACGAAGTTGCCTGGGCTGGCCTCGAACTTGTGATCCTCCAGCCTCAGCCTCCCAGGTTGCTGGATTACACTTTGTGTGCCACTCCGCTCAGCAGGAAAATGCTCTTTAAATTAGCATCGTTTAGCATTCATCTGCCATCTTTCTGTACTACCAAGATTTGCTTAATATAAAACTCAGACGATGCCATAAGGAGGCTGGAAAGAGTGGGCCCACTGAACAGTGAACACTTCTTATCTCAAAAGATAAGTGTTAAAATTGAGATAAAGGGAAGTTCATCAGAGACGCAGGATCTGGGCAAGAAATCCACTCTCCACCTGAAAAAGAACATGACTTATATTTCATCTTACACATTTGTAAACTATTTGAAATTTTTGTATGTACGAGTTTTGCTTTTGTTTCAAAAGTAAAGTTACTGTGCTTAAGAGACTTGAGCTGCCCTGTCCCCCTCTGAAATCTAGAGGTAGACACACGTTAGTTACTTACTTGCCAATCAGCAGATCAAACGTCTGTTCCATGACCTTCTGGATACCAAGTCGATCAATCTCTCTCATGGAAAAATACTGAATATCATATGTCTTTAAAATAAAGCTGGTGAGATATAAAGGAATTCTTAGTTTAAAAAGCAGTTTTAAGACTGGTGTGTGGTGATGCACACCTCTAACTCCAGCACTCTGGGAGGCTGAGGCAGGAGAGTCACAAGTTGAAGGCCTACCTGGACAACTTAGCAAGAGCCTTTACATGTAATAAAAATTTTTAAAGGGACAGGGATGCAGTTCAGTGCAAAGGCTCCAGTATTGTCAAAAAATAAGATGAAATAAAAAGGAAAAAATGAAAATGTATAAGAGACTTTTGCCTTTATATTGGTCACCGATTAAGTCAGGCATCAACTTGCAAGAATGCAGGTGGGCTGGTGAGCAGCTTCGTGGTACAGCACTTGCCTCCCACATGCAGGGCCCTGGGTTTGGTCCCTGGCAGAAAAAGGAATCTCAGTGGTCGCCACAGGCCCAGAGTGTAATCCTAGTGTATCAACTTACTGCTCTGCAGGGTCCACATCTCTTAGGCCAATATACACGATACTCGGGGCAGAGATACAAGGTTTGAGCCAGGAAAAGCCTGGGAGTGCTGGTATCTATGAAGAGAAAGTGAACAGGGTTAATCAGGAATTCTTAGTGTCCCGTCCCGACGGTCTGCAGTTGCTTTCTCCTCCTGTCCTCAGCATATGTTTAGAGCAACACAAAATGTACTTGATCTATAAATGGAAATACTTCAAGGCAGCTGAAAAACAGTGTACCTTTCTCAGAAAGAATGAAAAAAATCTCTTCTAAAGTAGTCTTGGTTTTTCATTAACTTACCTAAATAACAGAAATATGCTGATTAGCCCATCTCCATTCCTTTGCACATCACGGGACTGTTTACAGATTGGTTCTTAAAAGCTTAACTCAGTTGCCATCTTAAGTTACCAACAGCCAAATGAGTTCTGCCTAATGAATAATGTTTGTGCTGTCCTGGTTTAACTTGTTTCTCACTGAGGGGAGGAATATAGAGTCTCGTCTGTGCCCAGTACAGACTCCCATGTCTTACCAATAGTTCAGACAAGACATCACCCAGAAGTAACCATGGTATCACTCATTCTAGATCAGTGCCTGAGAGTGCAGCCTGGGAGCCTCTAACCAAGAAGCCCTCAGGCTGTGGGATACTGCTCACTTCCTTTACTAGCCACTACCATTTTACTCTTAGGTTATGAGCCCCTCCCCACAATAGCAGAGACCATGTCTAAGTCATCTTTATATCCCCAGCATCTAGCAGGCTACCTTGTTGTCCATTATAGTATTTAATGAAGGAGTGGTAAGCCACACTCAACCCTTCCTTCACCCCAGTCTTACTGACCTAGACCCCTCGTGGCCCACTGACCTTGTCCTGTAGTTCTCTGAGGAGAAATGCAACTGGCTGTCCATGGAGATTTCCTGATACAGTGGTGAGGGGTGTATTGATGTCAGCGTGGGCATCAACCCAAATGACACAAAGGTCTGGGCAGTGCCGGGCGTGGCCGATAATGGTACCAATTGCCAGGCTGTGAAGGACAAATTAATAATCTTCAAGGCCCTCTACTTGGTAAACATCACCAGCAGCAAATATGCTGAGCCAACACATTTTACACTCTGTCCTCAGGGCAAAGTCAGGGTCTGAACTGAGGCTGGGTCAGGGTGAGACAAGAGTCCCTGGGTTATACTTCGCAGAGATCAACCCTGAGTGGATTAGACCGGGGAAATGTAAAACTGGAGAGTCAGTGCTGACAACCAGCTCTCCTGCAGTGAGAGGTATCTGCCCCCTTTGTCCACATAATTTCACCCACTAGCAGCCCTGCCCCAGAAGAGGACCTCAAAGATGCATTTAGTGAATGAGATCTAGTTAACATGATCTGTGTGGACCAACTCACAGAAATGTTGCTTAATACTTAAGGGGAGACCTGGGAAATCTAATGCTAACTTCCAGAGAATCAGTTGTAAGAGTAAACATTAACAGGACCGTGTGGGAAGCTCAGCAGTAGAGCATGTTCAGAGTCCTTGTCCAATCCCCAGGACCACCAGAAAAAAAAAACCAAGCCCCTCAACTTTTTAGAAAGCTTGTATATAATACATCCTGAAACCTGAAAAGTCAAAGTTGTTAGACATTAAATTAACAGGGCAACCCGAATTAAAGATCTCATACACTACTAAATAAAGGGTATTAGCATGTGTGTTATGTTACATACATTTGCAAGGCATTTTTGAAGTGTTTCTCTATTTTCCCTTTCGTTGTCCTTGGATTCTGTTTATGCCAACCACCTGTCCTGTCTCCACTGCTGGAATACAGCTAATGAGACTGTGGTTGGAAAGCTGCCCAGCTGCCCAGCGACCATGGGATTTGACATGGGAAGTGCAGTTTAAGCATATTGGGAAGTAGCAACAGCCATCCTTGGTCAGTACAACACGAGACAGCCTTGTAGGCTTCCCACCATGCCGGGCCCTTTGAGGAATAGTATAGTCCAGCGCTAATGGCAGCAGACTTAGAATATTGGAGTTCTAGTCCAGGCACAGTTTTGTGACTGAAGCTACTTGTCTGATTTCTCATTTCCCTTTCTATAGAAAGGGTTAAGGATACTTGGCTGTTTAAATCAGGACTAGTTTAATGATTAAAGTAACAGCGTAAGTTGTACTGTATAAAACGACTGATCTGAAAATGCCTCTTCCTTTAAAATGTTCAACAGCTGTTCAGGTTATACACCTGTCCCTTCCTCACTAGACTCTACAGAAAGCCCAGGCTTCAGTATTGAATGGGAAAGCAGTAAGCAGTAACACAGCCACAGGCAAAGGAAAAGCCAGGCTGTGGTAATCAACATCGGTCAGGTCCCCAGATAGTGAGAACTGACCAGAAGAAAGACTAAACCTCCAGAGTCAGCACTGAGCTGGAAGCCAGGAGACTTGCCCTGTGCTTTTATTTAGCCTAATGCCCCAGTCATCGCAGTGGAAACCCTTGGCATGGCGGTTTCCTTACCCCACCTGAATTTTTACTCCTAATGCAGAATCTGCCTGCCTCTGCTGGGGCAGAGGAGGAAGTCAATGGTGGAGCAGTTGCCTAGCAGGCAAAGTGTCTGAGACTAATCCCCAGTGCGCAATTTAACTCTGATCGTGATCTGAAAAGCTGTCTGCATCTCAGGGAAAACTGCTGGGTTGGATCTGAAAAGAAATTAATTGCCGTAAGGGTCACACTATTTGCATCCTCCCAGAGCTCTGCTGCTTCCTGGCTCAAGGCTTGGGTAGGTTATCCAGAACTGTACCTCAGTGCAGAAAATCAGGTAAAATCACACCGACCTCATGGCATCCTTAGGAGAAAGAAGTAACTGAAAGTATGTATGAAATGTTCATATTCCTCCTACTTCAGGTGCCTCTCGCTACCAAAACCCTTTATCACTTAGCTCACATCACACTCCCTTGTGAAATCTGACTATTCTAGTCCAGACTGACCTCTTCTCTGAAATTGTGTAGAATTCAGTATTTGTAAATTTTCATTCCACGTGTATTAATTTCATCTAGTCCTAATAGATCACAAGTTTCCCATATTTCCTACCACTGCTAAAAAAAAATCTGTGTACAGGTCTAAGTACATCCCAGTTTACTGAAACAAAGAATGGTCACCTAGGGCCCATAATATGGAGGTTAAAAAATGTATTCACTTGGGGGGAAGGGCAGGGTGTTTCTAACAAATCTAGTAGCAGAAATGCCAACAAAAGCCTACATTCTGCCTGTTGGTGGATTCTCCCAATTCCCAAAAATAGCCAGATGAAAAAGAATTCCCAGGTTTGGGAATTTAGTTTATGGTAGAGTTCTTGCCTAGCAAGCACAAGGCCCTGAGTTCAATCCCCAGCACTCCCCCACAAATAATTTCTCAAGAACAGTTTCCAAGAGATAAACGTGAAACACCGTGTAAAAACCCTTCGCTGTCTTCCTCTAGCCTCACCGTGTTGAAGGTACACATCCTCTTACAATACAAGGCATTATACAAAGCAAGTCACACAGTGCCTTCAGCATCTCATGATCTTACACATTAAAATGCTGTAACACATACCATACCCTAAAAATTCTGTAGGGCTTTTTTTTTCCAGGTAAGGAAACCAAGAGAAGGAAACTAAATGATTTCCAAAGCACCATGTCCTGCAGCCCTTCCCCCGGCTCGCAGCTCACCTGTGGTCTCCTCCCACAGTGACACAGCTGTAGCCATCTGACACCGCTCTACTAACCACCTCAGCCAGTTCCTGGTTGGCGAGGCCCACCGAGCGAGGATTCGCTACCAGGTTGTTGAAGGGAGCATCTTTGGAGACTGGAGTAAAACTCAAATCGCCGAAGTCTTTTAGGCGGCAACCTGAAAACAAAGGAGAGAATGACAAGGTGAAATTCATGTGCTACTCTCTCACTGCCGTGGGCCACAAACAAGTTGTGACAACATCATATTTATTCATTTTGTCAATAAAATTAAAAGTGTCACATGTAACTGGATGCAATAGCATACACCTGTAAGCCCAGCTACTTGAGAGATTGAGGCAAGAGATCACAAGTTCAAGGCCAGCCTGGGAAATCTAGCAATGTCTCGAAATTTAAAAAGAGCCGGGGATATAGCTCAGTGGTAGAATACTCCTGGGTTTGATCCCCAGAACCACAAAAAGTCACGGGACTGGCAGGATTACCTCACTTCACCCAGCAACCCCGAGACAGACCCTGTTGTGAACACCATTTTGCAGAAGGAGGCGGGTTTCAGAAAGTAAGAACCCGGAGAGGTTCATTAATCTAGCAGCCCCCTTGTGTATCCCAGAATTATGAAGTGGAAGTAAAATGCCAAGACTAACCAACAGGATTATAAAGAAAACTAAGTACTATTAATTTAGGACAAAAGTACACTAAAATTCTTTTTTTTTATAAAATAGAAAGTTGGAGGAACTAAAGCATACAGAAAGAAATGTCCAACATTACTTAAAAGGTCTCAGGCACTGTCTCTAACCACAGAACACAAATTCTTATTTAAAATAATCCTGTTAAGTAACTAAAATGCAAGGATGCCGATTCCATAGGCGAGGAAACAAGCAAGAAGTAGTAACCTTCAGAGGTCACACAGCTGCTAAGGGCCAGAATCGCAAGCTGAATCTCATCCGGTCTCAATGTTTCTGTTCTTTACTACCCAGTTCATCTCCCAAAGAATCCCTCCTCCCCCCAGCACATCAAGGACTACGTGTGTTTTGTCAACTTGAATATTTTCCTACCTACCTTTAGGGTGAAGACAACAATCCAGCTCTATGAAAAAGGAATCAAAACTATCAGAGCAGAATGTTTTCAGAGTGTACCCTTTAAGCCCCTGCTTCTCAAGCAGGCATCCAGATAGTGGGTAGTGGTAGGGGAATTGTAACATGACTGACACAAAACACATCTTAATTGCTGGAGATTTGTTAAGGATTTGGATTAAGGCCAGCATGAATTTAAATTGTATGGTTTTGAGCTTTTTTCTTGAACCCAAATTCAATCCAAAGCCAAAGTTTTGAGGAATGTAAAGATTTGAAAAGCACTTAACTGGAAGGTAAATCCGTAAGGCCACCCAAGGGATCACCACCAAAAGGAGTATCAGAAGCAGAACAGAAAACCTTATCCCAGGGGTGGCGAACTGTGGCATACGTGCTGCGGCAGGTTGTCACTGAATCCTCTAAAAGGTTCACCATCACTGCCTTATCCTATTCTCAGTTAAAGGTAAGATATACTTGCAGCTAGAATTCTGTACATATCTTTTGGTTACTGTACTTTAAAAAATAATCTTGGGGTTGGGGATTTAGCTCAGTGGTGGAGCACTCCCTCGCCAAGTGCAAGGCCTTGAGTTCGAGCCCCAGCACCCACCCCCCAAATCAGAGAACAGCCAGACAACTAAGAAGAAAGGGAAGAGGGAACGCAGGTTGAATATGACATAGGCCAAAGACGTTAGAAACCAAGAAAAAAAAATCTATGAAAATCTTTGTTTTATTTTGGGGATGCTGGGGTTTGCACCCAGGGGTTCATTCATGTTTGGCAAGTGCTGTACTGCTGAGCTATACCCTCCAGCCTCTAAAATTCTTTTAAAAAGGTCAGAAGATGTCACCAAATCTCAAAATATGGGGAGGACTGTGGATGATAGTGCCAGTTCTAGGCATTTCTACTTCAGCAGCCTCCTTAAACCACATCAAGCATTACGTCTGACTAGATTTAAGACATTAAAGCAGATGTGTCTGGCTCTCAGGCCATGCATGACCCTGAACAGCTAGTAAACGCAGCTCCAGAGGATCATAAACTTTGAAACGTTATTTTAGCAGTATTTTTCCTGACTCAATTGCATGGTACTTGACCATGGACTGCATATTTGACAGTGGAACATCATGTAGGGGAGGGCACAGTGCAGTGGTAACTCTGCCGCCTGCACCCATCACACAGGCCGCCTGCACCCATCACACAGGCAAATAGAAACCCATGGGTGGGGCTGGGGATTTAGCTCAGTGGTTAGAGTGCTTGCCTTGCAAGCATAAGGCCCTGAGTTCGATTCCCAGCACCAAAAAAAAAAAAAAAAAAAAAAGAAACACATGGGTAGCAGATACACATGCACTTATGCGACTGGCAAGCCAAACACAGCAATTACCAGCAATAGTATTTTAATCCACCTACGTGTGTGTGCCTGTGAAAACAGGTGTTTATTGTTATTAAGCAGAAATGTAAGTTTTCTTATTATCAGACTCAAAATTTTTTACAAGTTTGTTACTTATGTATATTAACTATATATATGTGGCCCAAGACAATTTCTGTTCCCTTATTGTGGGGCTGGCAAGCCAAAAGGTTGGACACCCATACACTACAGCATCCCTGATACCTTGTAATATCAGGGGGATAATGATAAAAGATTTATAATCTAAGTAATGACAATGTTAATATTAACTAACTGTACAGAACTTCTTGCCAGGCACTTTAACTCCTCAACAATCACGTGACTAATAAATATAGAGCCATTAAAGTTCAACAGATTATGTGATAGAACTTGGAGAACGTTCAAGTCCAATCAGGGAAACCAGGATGTGGACTCAGATAAGTGTAGCAGAAAACACTAATCAGAAAAAAAGCTGCACAAGCCTTAGAATTTGGAAATCTCGACAGCAGTACTCTCCAAGGGAGAGAGACTGAATGTCATGAAAAGATTTTGGTCACTCAGTGTGTAACTTTGCTGTGAGGTGGCTGACCAGATGCATGGCCCGGATGGTAGATTCTCCCGATTACCGTCAACTATTCAGATTCCTTCTCACCAGACAGCTTCTGGTACTTACTTGTTCCCCAGCTGCATCAGCCACTGGCAGGGGCCTCCGGACAGTGCGGACTGGGGGGACTGTTACTCAGCATGATCACGCATGGACATTTTGGTCTATCCAGCATGGTCGGCATGAGTCTCTAGGTGTGAGGGTCTGATGCGCTCTGCACACAGCAAGCCTTGTGTTTCTAGATCAGAAAGCTCAAAGCCAAACCCTGAGGCAATGAAGATCGTGACAGACCCCACCTGAAAGGTCTGTCCTTCGTGACTCCCAGCTCTGCCCATTAGTCTCCAAATGTAAGTGCCAGGTAAGGACTAGGGACAGTCAGTGCTAAAAGAGTCAGAGGAAGCACACTGGGGATTGAGGCAGTCAAGGAAGGACCCCTAAAGTAAAGGCTGTACCAGCACTCTCCTGCTATGTCTTTTCCCCTCTTCCCTTACTGGCCACAGAAATTCTTTGTAAAAATGAATAAAGAAGTGTGTACTGGTAGAGTGCCCCATCGTACCCCTCAGGCCCAAAGAGCATACCTTTGCATTCTTTACACAGAAACCTTATATTAATAAATACATATGTATTTTAGGTTTTTTGTTCTTTGAAGCAGGGTCTCACTATGTAGTTTAGTTCAGACTGACACTGAACTTACTATGAGGCCCAAGCTGGCCTCAAACTCATGGCAATCCTCCTGCCTCAGCCTCCCACACCTGGCTCATGATAATCTTTTAAATAAGATTATTAGGAGCCTGGGGATACAGCTTGGTGGTAGAGCACTTGCCCAGCATGTGTCAGCCCCTGGGTTTAATCCTCAGTACTGAAAAAATGTAAACAAAGAGTATTTAGGCAAAGTAGGCTAAATTGACGTCACAAATCTCCCAAAATAATATCTCAAATACAGTTCGTTTCTTGCTCATTTAGTGTCAGAGTGGAGATTCCAGCAGGAGGCTTTCCTCCACATCAGATCCAGAGACCTGGCTTGTGGCTGTACCATACTTGGCCTTTGCCATCTGTGTGGCTAAAGCTAGCCCTCCCATGTTTAAGGCAGCACATGGTGGGGATGAGAAGGCAGAACAGGTCTAAAGGCCCTGGCTGAGAAGTGGCACAGCACTCTTGCCCAGGTGGCACTGACCAACAAATGCAGGTCTAGCTTACAGCCAGAAGATGGACGGGGCCGGGGATTTAGCTCAATGGTTAAAGTGCTTGCCTACCAAGCACAAGACCTGAGTTTGATTCCCAGCACCAAAAAAAGAAGAAAGAAAGAAAGAAAGAAAAAAAAAAAAAAAAAAGAAGATGGGCCCGGACCATGGTGGACCCCTTATGATCTCTGCCACAATGAATCGCTTTTTTTATTCTACTGCCATAACCTTAAGTGATTAAGAACTCCAAATACCAGAGCTTACTGTGCTCTCTATTACCAATTTATATTGTTTTCAATTATTCTAGTTCATTGTGGAGTTCAGTCAACAAATAATACCATCCTTAGGTGGCCTCTTGACACTTTCTTCCCTGATGCCCACTGTACCCAAAGGAGTAGGAGAGTGGAATCCAAAATTGGTTTCTAAAGGTGAACAAGGACCAGAAATCAGAAAAATATATGCCATTGACAGTAACTGACCAATGTAATAATAAGTCTGAATCCTGGAACAGTGTGATATGAGGTAGGAGAGAACATGAATTGTAACCCACAGGAATGGAGGTTGATGGGAACTTAATTTTTTGTAAGAGCAAGATGAACCCAATACTACTAAAGCTATTTATCAGAGTGCTGTGGCAAATTCTGGTAGTTTGGTGGGCATAAGGAATGTTCTCCCTAATTTTTAGAATCTTGAAGTAATAGTGATACTATTAATGGAGCAGTAATTAATTACTAGTAACGGAGCAGAACCAGACAGGATGATCTACCCCTGTAATCCCAGCTCTCGGGAGGCTGAAGCAGGAGAAGCACAAGTTTAGGCCCTCTTAGGCTACATAGCAATTCAAGGCCAATCTATGTAAGAAAACCCTTTCAAGAGAGGGGGGCAAACATTCTAGTACAGAAGGAGTATCGCCCACCACGCTCAAAGAAACTGTCCCTTTCTCTAACTCTACATTTCAGAGCAACTCCTCTGCAAGTCTAAGTCAGGTAAGATTTAGTGTTTCATTGCTACCTTTTTTCCTAAGAAGGCCTTATAGGACAAGAGGAGCCAAAATTTTGAGGAAGCTCTCATTTCAAACACATTTGGAATCGATGTGAAAAGGCCGACTTTTCACATGCTCTTTATACACTGAGCAGCCTCTTTGCTTTTCTCAAGTGCTGGTAATAAAATACACTGGATTCCATTCTGATCTTTCGGGGCCCAGATGTTACCTTTGGCCTTGACAGTCCTCTCTGGGATGCACTGGAGTGAAAAAAGAACACAAGCACATGAATAAGATGATGCAACCAGGGACTGGGGATTCAGTTCAGTGGTTAGAGTGCTTGCCTAGCAAGCACAAGGCCCTGAGTTCCATCCCTGACACCAAAAAAAAAAAAAAAAAAAAAAAAAAAAAGATGATGCAACCAGCAGTGAGAAGGAAATCATGCCAGCCTTACCTGACCCTTAGCAGTATCTACGGCCAGCACGGCTATTTTAGGGCTAGTAAGTGAATCCCTGAGGGAAGCCGGTGACAGGAAAGCAGGAAGTGAAGCATGGTTGTCTGCTTCCACCCATACTGTGCTAGGCGCTTTACAGGGATTTGCTAATCCTTCCACCCTCTGCAGGCCTCATCACCCACACATTGCCGAGGAAGAAAGTGAGCAAGGCTGAGTAATTCCAATTCTTCAGAGCAAGCCTAGCTGGAAACAACAAGGTTATGAGTAAGGTGTTTTTTTTTTTTTTTTTTTGTAAACAGTTTAAAGAACCATTCTTCTGAGAATTCACCTGCTACCAAAACTCTCAGCAAGTCAAGAAGGATGGACTTCAAACTGGAGTGACACTGCCAGGTGTTGCTGGGGCACACCTATAATCCCAGTGCTCGGGAGGCTGAGACAGGAGGATCACCACAAGTTTGAAGCCAGCCAGGCTACAAAGGGAGATGCTGTCTCATAAAAATAAAGTGGAATGACGTGGGAAAGTCCACCAAGCTACACTTACCCACTGGCAGCATAAGGAGAGGCTGCAGCTCTCTTAGTATACAGTTTTTTCAAACTGCCCCTAAACAGAATGGAAAGGTTTATGATTTGTCAGGGCCACGAGTCAGTAAGACCTACAGAAAACCAAATACTCTCACTGCATTTGGTACTCAGAGGATAGGAAGTTACAAATACTGTACGTGGGAGATTGAGCCCCAGATAAAGGAATTCCTGGCATTTTAAAGGGACGTGCATGCTGAGTTTTAGTCCCTCTCAGCTGTACCCAGAATGCCAGTTGATTAAAAACAAAATTGTGGGGCTGGATATGGTGCCACACACCTCTTATTCCAGCCCTCAGGAGGCTGAGGCAGGAAGGTAGCTGAGTTTGAGGCCAGCCGGACCTACATATGAGTTCAAAGCAGCCTTCTGAACTGCATCGCAAGATCGTGTCTCAAGAAATAAAAACAGAAAACCACAAAGTTGCAGTGTTACTGAAGATCTAAACTAGAATTTTAAAAATCACCAGGGTTAATTCAGACCATGTAGAGTAGTAGAGTCTCTCTTATCCATAAAGAGTGATTTGGGTAAAGTAATTTGGTTATCACCAATAAAAGGCAGAGATCTGAATTGCATCTAATGCACTTACCTCCCACAGGCTGTATTATCTCAAGAGCCACATGTTTTCAGTTATCTAAAAATCAGCTCTTTGCCTCCTTAGACCCAGTCTCCAGAATTAATCAGAGAGAGCACGAAAGGATATCACACAGCCAGGCCTGGTAGGGCATCCCTGCAATCCTAGCAATTTGGAAGGCTGAGGCAGAAGGATACCAAGTTCAAGGCCAGTCTGGGCAACTTATAGCAAAATTTGTCTCAACAGAAAATATGAAAGGGCTTGGGGTACAGGGCTGTAGCTCAGTGGTGCAGTACTTGTCTATCATGCATAAGGCCTTGAGTTCAATCCCTAGTACAAAGGAGGGAGGGAGGCAGGGAAAGAATATCACACAGGTAGGCAGTAGTTCTAGTGCACTTCGTCACAGGCCTATCTCCTTCCTCCCCGTCTGCTCCTGTTGCCTCTGACCAGGCAGGTCTTCCCCAAGGCAGAGATGACCTTGAATGAGGAAGACAAGGTCAGGGTTAGCGGCACTGCGGGCTCGAGGATGGAAGGCGATCCTGGGAATCCAGGCCTGCTGCTTCAGTCCCACATCGGCAACACACCAGGGTTAGCCTCAAGATCAAATGACACACTGTACTAGCAGATGCCTTTCTAGGAACGGGGTCCCTGACTTAAGGAAAAAAAAGTAAATATAAAACACATTTGAAAAGTTAGCTCAGCACTTGGCTAGCATGCATGAGATCTCGGGTTCAATCCCTAGCGCTGCAAAAAAGGAAAAAAAAGGTAGCTCAAGATAGTAACTGAGATAACTCGTACACCAGCTGTATGTTGGTGTGTCTCTGGGTAACTACTTCTCTGGTTACATCTGTCGGTGCCTAAGGAGAACAGATGGTATCTGGCATAACAGTGTGGCCCTCTGGACAAGCCCGTGTCTGCCCGCTGATCAGTGCAGGATCCCCAGACCTCTAGGGACGGCCGGCCCGGGGACCCCAGCAGCCTGGTCCCACCTCCGGCTGAGGCAGGGGTGAAAGCCGCTCTGGCCTTCTAAGTCACATGAGCACATTCCCTCATTCAGAACAAGACTGCCTGGCTTCTCAGAAAACAAAAGATCTATTTTAACATACTGACAACACTTCAGTTTTTCCAATATTCCACCAGAGGGAAGGGACAGCAAAAGTCCTTGGGAATGAAAAGGACACCCTTCACAGCACGTGATTCTTAAAACTTCTTACACTTGATCTTGTTCCAGGAAGGATTTAAGGGAGACAAATCAGGCAGACGACTACAGCCCTGCACGTTACCGACCCTAATGGGTAGCTCTGTGCCCCAGGGTCGGGCTAAGGTCCTGGAGAGCCTGCCCAGGAACCTCAGTCAAAGCAGACCACCTTCCACGCTGCGCTGGGCAGAAAGCAGAGCCCACAGCGAATGGCCTCAGGCAGCCAGGGGCCGCACTGGGTGCAGCAGAAAGAATCCTGTCCCCTCACTTCCTGGGAGACTCAAGCTTTCTAAGTTCAGTTTTTAAACCTGCCCTCCAGCTCAGGATCATTTAAGTGAACACAGAGGGTTAATGAGATGACAGATAACCTGTGTATTAGGGGTTACGGGTTGCGATGAGTAGCAGCACCTCTGTGATGTGGTAACCTAAGACTCCCCCAAACCTGCTTGTCACACGACTGCATCATTTGGATAAGAGCCTCACTGAAGTGGCTCCTCGAGTGTCCAGCTTCTGCACTCCCTGTGGACGGCTACACAGGCAAGAAGGGAGCCGCAGGAAGGAGGTTCCTGTTTTTTAGCTATTCAGAGCTGTCCTTTCTTGCAGTGGGGGAGAAGCCAGAAGACAGCATCTTCTCCTCAAGTGCAAGTACTATCACACCTCATTTGTACATCTTCAGTATCAGCAGAGTTTGGACATTAATAGAGCAAGTAAACCAGCCGTTGCAGTCCTTTCGGTGCTGCCTCTAAACGGTGCCGTTTGGATATGAAAGGAATAAAGCAGCACCTGTCTGGACCAAGTGGAAGTCAGGTGAACCCAAAGAAAACAGTCACCATTGCCTGCTCAGATCCGGGGTTGAGAACATGTCAAGCAGGGGTGGTGTCACCGCGTCCAATCCCAGCTGCTCAGGGGGTGGCAGCCTTCGGGCAGTCACAGTCTGATGAGAAGACAGGCCAGGTGTGACCACCTGACAGCTTCGCACAGGAGGTGGGGGCAGAGCAGCCAGGGCACCTCGGGAGAGGCAGCGTCAGAGGCTGGAAGGTGTTGGCCGGAAATAAATGGGGAGAAGAACGTACGTACAGAGGAGACAGGCAATACTTCCAGCCCGACAGAACAATTCACAACTTCCCTGAGCCCCTGGTGCCTGAGGAGAACTGGAGAGATGAGCCCGGAGGAGGGGCAGGAGTGCTCAGGTCTTCAAGTTAGGAAGTGACCAAAGGAGTCTAGAGTTTAGATCCGATGTTCGGACAGCAGTGTGGAGTATGGGCTGGCCCAGAGCACGGGGAGAAAGCGGTGGGAGAGAGCAGACGCCACCCCGGCAGCAGATACCAGCATGCTGCCTGTGCTACCCACTCAGATGCACACCTGCAGCCCCAGCGACTCAGGAAGCCGAGGCAGGAGGATCCTTTGGGTCCATGAGTTCAAAGTCAGCCTGGGCAACACAATGAAACTTCATCTCAGAAAAATAAAATAGACAAATGTGAGGGAAGAAAGTGGAAAAGAGGGCAGAGGAGTCGTTTTGGATGTGTTGGCCTTGAAGTGGTAGCAACTACCCTGCAAAAATATTTGGAAACAAGTTACTGGGCTGGTTTCAGGCAATAGTCAGTGGCTAATATTTTGAGTGGCAGTGTACAATGTCACTTAGGAAGCAGAATTACTTTTTAAAAAGCCCTGTATCTGACCAAGAATCTAGATCCAATTGCTGGTTCACAGGAAATACAGAGGACAACAAACCATACTTTTTATTCTTTCTCAGCTTTTTACAGATCAAAATAATGTTTCAGTTTCTCTGTATTCCACCACTTTTGTTTTTGATGGTAGTCATAGTTTTTGAGCCAGGTTTGAGGTAGTCATAATTTTCTTTTTACAAATTATGAAATGGGATAATAGCAAATGTCTAGCACAGTGTTTAGAATATGGTAAATGTTAGATCTAACAATGTTGAAAAAAGAAGTGTAAATAAATTCTTTGCTGCCGGGCTGAGGATTTAGCTCAGTGGTTAGAGTGCTTTCCTTGCAAGCACAAGGCTCAGAGTTCGATCCCCAGCACCAAAAAAAAAAAAAAAAAATTCTTTGCTGCCTTCATAAATAGGAAGACAGAAATCTGACAAATTTCAATAATGTCACCCACATGTAGGTACATCACTAGTGATATAAGCTCCCCCTGCCCAGGGAAGTCTGTGTTTAGTGATACAAGCTTTTAACCACAGCTGTCAGCAAATTACTGACATGTACTCACCTTCTAAAAGAAATCTGCAATATTAAGGAGGACTGGAAAGCAAAAAGTTGAACCCAAAGAAACAGGTCAGCGACATTCAAGGTAGGACTGTGTCATGGTTTGTATTTAGATGTCCCCCAAAACCCTCTTGTGCTCATAGGTGGGGCTTTTGGGAGGTGACTGGATCATGAGTGTGTGATACTGGATTAAGGGTGTGTGGTACTGGATTAGTGGATTTAATTGGTTTACCATAGCTCTGTGTGTGGATAATGGGAAGGCCCACACTGGGTGCGGGTGGCACCAACAAAAGGGAAAGGGAGGTTCCCTGCTTCCTACCTGCCCTGCCAGGAACTGTTTCTTCTCTGCCATGCCACCCTACCTTGGAGCCAGCTGACTATGGATTGAAACCTCCGCAAACTGTGAGCTGAAATGAACCGGTCCTTTAACTTGTGGGTGTCAGGTATTTTGTCTCAGCAATGAGAAAAGCAACTAAGACAGTCATACATCGCCTACAATCCTTTTGAAAACAAGACTAAGAAACCCCAAATATAAATAAGAGCAACAAAAGACAATAGGAAATGAGGAGCTAGATCTTTTGCGAAGGGAAGGGGATCAAGAGATGAAGAGAGGCAGGAGGGACAGGATGGGAAGAGAGTGAAAAAAGAATTCAGATGTGTTACGTAATGTGATAAATATAATCATTACGTACTATGAATATATACTAATAAAATTTAAAAATTTTAAAAACAAGATTGATATTTGCCGTTTGCTATTGAGCCAGCCTATCAACCAATTTTTGTCCCAAAGATACAAGAATGTCATTCAGATAGCATCTAAGAGAAGCTAGTTTTTTTCAGTGCCACAAACTAGAGGCTGAAAATTAGCCTAAGGTCCAGATCTGTCAACAGACATGGTCTGTAAAGTCAGAGTTTTTATTTTATGTTCTGTTTTGCATTATAAGAAAACATGTATAAAATTCAGAAGTCTCATATTTCTTACTGATCACAACTGTATTTTTTGGTTATTTTTGAGATACATTTACATGTCATAAAATCCACCCTTTTAGAATTTACAATTCAGTAGTTTTTAATACATTCACAACAAGTTGTACAACCATCTACACTAACTCCAAAAGAAACCTGTACTCATCAGCAGTCACTCCCAATCGTCCCTGCCCCCGGGAACCACCAATCTATTTTTCTCTCTAGATTTGCCCATTCTAGACATTTCATGTATGTGGGCATTTGTGTCTACCTTCTTTCACTTAGTATAATGTTTTCAAGCTTCATCCATATTGTTGTCCAAGTTAGTACTTAATTCCTTTCACGGTTGAATACCCTACTGAAAATATATTTTTCTTACCCATACATCACCGGGAGATGAGTTGTTTATGCCTTTTGACTAGTATAAATATTGCTACGACCGTCTGTATATAAATTTTTTGTGTGGACAAGTCTTCAATTCTGTTGGGAGTGAAACTGTCCGATCATATGGTAACCGCATGTTTCACTTTTTGAGGAACTGCCAAACTGTTTTCTAAAGTGGTTGCACTATTTTACATTCCCACTGGTGGTAAATGGTTCTAGTTTCTACATCCTCACTGATACTATTGTCTATCTTTTTTATTATAGCAAGTCTCATGGGTATGAGATTGTATTTCATTGTAGTTTTTATTTACATTTCCAAAATGACTATATGTTTATTAGTGTGCACTAATGTGCTTCTTTAGAGAAATATCGATTCAAATCTATTTCTAATTTTTATTGACTTGTTTTTATCATTCGTTATAGTTACTTGTATGTTCTGGACACTGCAACTTCAAATATATCATTTGTAAATATTTTCTTTTTTTTTTTTTTTTGGTGCTGGGGACTGAACTCAGGGCCTTGTGCTTGCAAGGCGAGCACTCTAACCACTGGGCTAAATCTCCAGCCCCAATTTTCTTCTATTCTGTGAGCTGTGTTTTCACTTTGTAACAAAGGGCAACGCAATTTGATGCAGTTCAGTTTATCTATTTTTATTTTTGTCACTTTTGAGTTTGGTGACTTGGGGGGGCTACCCAAGAAACTATTGCCTACCAAGGTCCAAAAAATTCAGTTTTCTTCTAATAGTTTTATAGGTTAGGGGTTGGGGATTTAGCTCAGCGGTAGAGCACTTCCTAGCAAGCACAATGCCCTGAGTTCGATCCCCAGCACCAACTTCCCCAGAAAAGTTTTATAGATTAGCAATACAGTACATTTAGGACTTTGGTCCATTTAGATACTATTTGTTTTGTTTTTTATGGTACTGGAGTCTGAAGCCAGGGTCTTAACTATTAAACTACAGTCTTGGTTCTTTGAGTTTTCCTTATTTTGTGATAGGTTCTAAGCTGTCCAGCCTGGCCTTGAACTTGTGATCCTCCTGCCTCAACCTCCTGAGTAGCTGGCACTGCAGCCATCTGCCACAATGCTTTGCCCGCGTTAATTGTTATACATGCCATGGGGTAGGGGTCCTAATTTACTATTTTGCAGCTGTTCCAGTACCATTTCCTAAAGACTATTATTTCTCTATTGATTTGTGTTAGTCAGATAAAGAGCCTTGGAAGTAGGCCATCCAGGAACTTCCAGAATAATCAATGACAAGTCCTCTTGGACTGGCCCCTGAAGAAGCCCCAGCCCTGCTCTGGCTGCTCTGGGGTTGGCCTAGCTCCCAGTCTGCACTCTGATCCTGAGCTCCTGGGCTTCAGGGCTACCAGTGAGCTAGGAATAGGCATTTGGGGGATCGGGTAAGTTCAAATGCCACGCAGCTTAATGTTCTTGCCGAGATTCAGATGCTTTTCTTGTGAAATTCTCCCTAGATTGCTGCATGTCTTAATTTTTAGAGTTTTGAAAAGATTGATTCTGACAATTGTTGCCAATGTTCTCATTTCCTTTTATATAAGACTTTTGGAGGTCCTACACCACCATTTTCACTGATGTTACTATATGGTGTTTTGAAACAACTCAGATTTCCTATGAAAGTGCAGATTCCTGGCTTCTCTTGAAAAAAATCAGAAATACGAGAATAAAAGGTCCACCCCTTCATACCTGGCAATCCTGGCTCAGGAATGGTCTTTTGTTCCCCGAACATTCCAGGTACTTTTCTGCCTCAGAATTTTTGTACTTACTGCCCCACCCCTGGAAATGTTCTTCCAGATAGCTATTTTTATAAATACTGTAAGGATTATAATGGTTCAAAAATCAAAGCACCAGGAGAACAAGGAGTTACTGAAATGAAAGGAACTAAGATTACAGGTCAAAGGAACTAGCCTAATGAGTACATTAATGTACAAGAAGATTGTGTCAAGTACTAAGAAAAAAAAAAAAGCTGGGCGTGATGGCACACACCCACAATCCCAGCACCCAGGAAGCTGAGGCAGGAGGACTAAAAGTTCAAATCTATCTTCAAGACCCTGTCTCAAAATAAAAAACATTTCGAAAAAGCAAAAAAAGTAAGAATTTATGATCAAGGTCCTTAGGAGAGAAGGCTCTTCAAGTATTTGTTCAGCCCTCAGTGAGACTCTTTAAACTACAAGTAAGAGAAACCTGTTCTGGGTAATTTCAGCAGAAAAACACATTATTAAATTTGGGTAATTCCCAGAATCTTTAGGAATCTAATTTTTAATGCAATGCCGGGGATCAAACCCAGGGGGGCTCAGGTATGCTCGACAAACACTACCACCGAGTCACACCATCAGCCCTTTGGGTTTGGTTAAATGCCCCATTGCCAGGAATAATGACCAAGAGGGAAAAAAAAATCATACACACACACACACGACTGCAGAATGGCCCAGTGAAGGTACTATTCCTGCTGTGGTCTCTACTACTAAAGAAAGGAGAAGGATTTCTTTGTTACCCCTTCTCAAATTTGAAATCAAAATTCGGGGTAGGTGCTTCTGTTGGCGGAATTTTGGTCAGGTGGCCACAATCTTAGCTGCAATGAAAGCAAGGTGAACTGTGAATGGATATAAATTTAAAGAGGCAGGTAAGGTTCAAATTATGGAGGGTCTATCCTGTTGGCTGGTAAGTATGGAATACATACCACTAGTGGTCAAAAGGCAAGTACCAAAATATAAAAACATTAAAATGAATATGTACTAGCACAAACCTGAGAGTTCATCTCTCATTGTAGAGGCAGGCTGTGTATTAAGAATACGAAGCTATAAAGTCAATACAAGCTGGGCATGGTGGTGCATGTCTGTAATCCCAGCACTCAGGAGGCTGAGGCAGGAGGATCACCTCAAGTTTGAGGCCAGTCTGAGCTACATAGTGAATTCAAGGACAGGCTGAACTACATAGCAAGACCATCAAAAAAAAAAAAAACCAACAAAACAATCTCAAAAAAAAAATCTCAAAAAAAATCTCAAAAAAACAAAAATTATATATACGAAGAAAAATACCAAAATAAATATATAAAAGCAGAACGTACATATGGCAGAAAGATGGTATATGAATGACAAGTTTGAGAAGCACAGTTGAACTTAAAAGAAAGGCATGGAGTTAGGGTTGGAACTCAGTGGCAGAGCACTAGTTTGGCATGTGCAAGACCCTGGGTTGTATTCCCAGCACCACCACAAAAAAACAAAGAAACCAGCCGGCCATGGGAAGACTTTAAGCAAAGGAGAGACACAGTCAGATTAGAATGTTGGAATGGTCACCCTGGTGGTAATCATGAAAGGAAATTAAGGAAGGCAAACACGGCTCTAGTGATAGCATTTGAATGGTATGCCACATGTGAGAAGAGGAATAAATGCTGAGAAGCATCATTATGAAGATTCTGGTCATTTAGGAAGGACTCTCAACAAGACTTAGCGGGCGACAGATGTGAGGAACAAAGCAGAAGAGAATTGTGACGGTCTTTGAATTGTCTCAGGTAGATAGTGGGTGACTGTGAAATAGGCAATGAAAAGGCAGCAGAAAAAGCAGATGTGAGGGACAGAATGAACTTCATTTTGAATATGATGGGTTTGAGACATGAGAGGGAGAAGAGCCTTTTCAGAACAAAGGTGGAGAAACAGCAAGGCTTACTAGAAGGTCAGAGTTGAGCAGAGTGGTAAGAGTACGGGGAGTGGAGGGAACGGTCCTTGGGGCTTCCATAACAAGAAAACACCCGGGAAGACCCAGGGACACGGGAATGTGTGGGGCCTGGAAGAAGAGGGTCCCATCTCAAGGGATCCAGGAAGGACTATTCGGTGGAGACCACAGTCCGGGAGAGAGTGGGCGCCGGGCATCAGGAGACCATTCCAGGAACAAAGCGGTCCACTGTCAGCAAAATAAAGGCTGACAAATCAGACAGCTTGCTCAAGGTAGACTGAGCGGAACACAGGAGGGAAGCCAGGCTAAAGCATCACCATCGCACCACTAACCTTACAAGTCCCAATATTCTCCACCAACCACTGAAAGCAAATACAGATGCCTGAATTCACATAGCAACTGGTTCCAAATGAACAGCTCTCAGCTTAAGATCCTTATGTTTAAACAACTATCTCAGGCCATCTATCAACAGTTCCTTTGGAGGCCAGCCAGACTGAGTCTCACCTGGTCTCGACCAGAGATTCCTGCACAGGCCAAGAGGATCAGGGGGAATGTCATTAGCTCAGTTGATTTTTTTTTTTCAGTACTGTAAATCAAACTCAGGGCCTTCACCCTGAGCTCCATCGCTAGCCCTTTTTTGAAACAGTCTTGCTAAATTGCAAGATTTGAACTTGCAATCCTCCTTCCTCTGGCTCCCAAGTGCACAGCCCAGTTGAGAGGGACGAGAGTAACTCCCAAGCAGTTTCCTGAACTCAGTCGATGGCCTGTCCCAGACGGGAGTTCATTCGGACAGCAACTGTGGCGGCTTCAGCACTACAGCTGAATCCAATGGCCGAAATTACACCAGGGCGGCGGTGCGTGCCTGTTATTCCAGCTATGCAGCAGGCTAAGGCAGGAAGATCATTAAGTTTAAAACCAGCCCGGGCAACTGAGACAGACGATCTCAAAATAAAATTGAAAAAGCACTGGGGGTGTAGTTCAGTGCTAAGAGTGCTTGTCTAGCGTGGGTTCCATCCCCAGTGCCAGAAGGAAAAAAACCAAACAACCCTCAGTACAGTGACAGAGGCCTTGAAGTGTTAATCATGGCTTACATCCATCTTTACCCACAGGACAAATCGCCATGACGATTGCACCTAACTTGAATTAGGAGCAGGTGGACTGCTTCTGAGCCATGCTGCAGCAATACCTCATTTTCCTTAGCCCCCTTTTATGTACTAAGTTACTTGCAGGAACCACTGAAATGTCCTTACTAAGACCAGGAAATGGAAAAACAAGTAGAATGCACTCGCCCAAGAAAACAGGAAGTTTAACTGATGCCAGGCTATCACGGGCAGCCTGGGACCTCAGAGCAACAGGCAAAGAACAGCCACGTGTTGTGGTGCATACCTATAATCCCAGCACTCGGGAGGCTGAGGCAGGAGAATCACCGTGAGTTTGAGGCCAGCCTGGACCATGTAGTGATTTCAAGACCAGCCTGAACGACAGAGTAAGACCCTGTCTCAAAACAAAAATAAAAACAAAAACACCCAACCAACTCCCCCTCTCCCCACAAAAGTCAAAGAACAAAGGAATTCCTGAAAGTTACATATCTAAAGCCTTCTCACCTATGAAATTTAACCCATGCTAATTTGAATGTGCTCAAAGCACTTAGGCGTTGTAGTACTCTTCAGGAATATAAGCAATTCAAACTTCTCTTGGTATTTTTCTCCAACATATCCCAGGAGATTTGCCAAAACCACATGGTGAAAATCTGCTGAGTGCCACAATCTTATTAGTAAGCAATGAGATTCTATTTCAGACAGCTGGTGATAGTGGGCTCCAATCAGCTACGGGATAAGAATAACAAAACATTTGAAAAAAATGAGAGGAGGCGCAATTTACTTTCAAATTCTCTCTACTCATCCTCTTTTCTCCCTTTCCCATCTTCAAATAAATTATCTTCTTTTATCTAAAAAATAAATAAAAGGAAAGACAAAATGAACTGAAGCTTTGCTAACACTTTAGGTTTGGAGTTTAAAGAGGAAAAGGGGGGAACTATATTTAAAGAAGAGCTTCCCCTGGGTTTAACTGGAAAATTACCAAGAGCTGTAACAGGAAAGTTCTATAAATCAAGAGGTTGAGGATTTAGCTCAGTGGTTAGGGTGCTTACCTAGCAAGTGCAAGACCCTGAATTCGATCTCTAGGCACACAAAAAAACAAACAAAAAAAAAAACCCAAGTAAATAAGAATTGCAACCGAAGGAAAGTTCTATAAATCAAGAGCAAGCAGCTGGGCTGAGGTTTATTCTAAAAGTCTCCTCTTTTCTTCTTTTACTTCTTCAGTATTCAGTAAAAGTCCCTTCTTAAAGAGGCTCGGACTGCTTCTTATCAGGAGTCTCTTAAGGCAGAATTGGTCCAGTTCATCAGTTGGGTTTCAGAGACTTATCCAGTATTTAAAAATAGTGATTATCAGAAATTGTTGTCTTTGGTGTAAAATGATTCTTTTAAAATGGTACACTATGTACAAGGTATTTTAAGGGATGAGCTCTCATTAATACACAGGAATTAAAATCTCCCATCAGATACCTCCTGACAGTAAAAGAAGCAGGGCTGGGGGTGTAGCCCAGTGGCAGAGCACCTGCCTTGCCAGCTGAAGGTTCAATTCCTGGCACCAAATAATAAAGACCAAATCTTAGCAGCTCATCTTTCACCTTCAGTGGTGACCTTGAAATTATTAAAAGACTATGAAAGAGACCCTACTGGAAAAGGAGCTGCAATTATTGAACAGAGAAAAGTTTGAGTACTCAATCCACGTCACTATATTCACATGTAGGTGAAGACATATGGCCACCTCAATGTCAGGTTCTTAATATGCAAGAATTCATTATTCTTGATTTTTCTGGAAAGAGATTAACTGGCCCTTGAAATGGCCTCATGATCAGCAGAGACTTCAGAACAAGAGTAGTTCACTCTGATTCAGTCTTCACATGTCCCTGCGGCCACACATTTTGCATTTACAGCATCAGAAAAGATAGGTAAAATGGTTCTAACAAGAATGGAGGAAATGGCCTTGAACAGTAGCTAGAAACAGGTGGTTAGATACAGGGAAGAACCTTCCTACTATAAAGAGATTGAAATTTTGTGCCTTGGTACTAAAAGAAGAGATTTTCATTACTGTAGACAGAAATGCTATTATCTTTTGGTCAGATTTCTTCTGGTCCTAAAAACTTAAAGGAGTATCTTAATTATAGGAATGCAACTTCTAAGACTGATTACCTGGGATGCTTGTAAAAATGCACATTTTCTAGGTTTCACCTCAGAACCAAACTCTTCCTTGGAGAAGCCTAGGAACCTGTACGCTTAACAACCCAGGTGACTTCCATAATCAGGTAGGTTTGAAAAACACAGAACTGAACCTGCTTATAGTAATACAAAGCCATTCACCCTGGAGAGGAAATGAATGCTTTGAAGGGGGGAAACTGGTGAGACTGATGACTCATAAGCATCACTAGACTGAGTTAGGAAAGCTGGAATTTTAGGAGGAAATTTTAATTAACCTTGCAATTAAAGCTGGGCTAGCATTTTTAGCATCACTTCCATCCACTAGCAGTTTATCCCAGGCCAGGCACCGCCTCCTTGCCTCCTACACCTTCTTTGTTGCAAGAGGACTCTCCCGTGACGTCTCCTTGGTCTTAATCTGCAGATGGAATCCTAAAGAGATCTGAATAGACTGTTCCCAAGTACACACCTGAACCTGTAGGCCCAGGACATAAACCTAAGACTCCACACTGCTGTTACAAGTCCTGCACAGACATCGAACACCCAGCTACTTACCCAAATTGGAGAGCCTTTTCATCAAGCCAGCTTCTCTAATGGCAGCTGGACCATACTCCACTCCTTTTTTTTCCTGTAAATCACACACACACATACAGACACATATGTGAGGGGTGGTGATTGGAGGGAGGCGTGAGAGTTAGTTAAAAATACAAGAAGTTAAAAAAATACAGAAATTTGTAATACTACATTTGGTTACTAACAGATTCCTCTGCCAACCTGCCACCACACCAGCCCTGCCACCTATTAGTTCCGGCGCTAAGGTCTGGGCATTTCTTCAAATCCTTGCATGGAAAGGCGGAGAAACAAACTCCATCACTAGATGCAAATCAAACTTCTGAGCCCCTCGAGCCCCTGGCTGTGAGCTGGGCCAGCGGGGTCCAAGACAGCGGGGGGGGGGGGCTGAGTTGGGTTAGGATCTTGTGGCTGGGGCCGGAGCCCTCCACCACTGCAGGCTAAGAGAACAAAGTCCCTCCCACCACCTCAGCTGCAGCGCCAGGGACCATTGTTTTCCCAGCTAACGCCCGTTTTGGAAGAGCAGACCCTGAACCCTTGATCCTCGGCCGCTCTCTTTACCCCCACCCCGGGGGTTCTGGCCGTCCCGCTCCTCCTTTGGGCCCCTCCATCACCCCAAGCTGTGGTGCCGAGCTCTCGCTCTTTCTCGGGGTGCCCTCCGTCCTCCCTTCCCGCCCTCGCCCTCGGTTCCTCCCCATCTTCCAGCCTCCCGCCCGCCGCGCCCCACAACTGCTTCCCTTGGGTCCTGGGGCGGGGAATCCGGGGTCCCGGCTGTCACCTGTCCCCGAGACAAAGGAGCTCCTATCACCGCCACAGAGTGGACGGATTTCTTCACGACGGAAAGCACTTGCGTGCGGAGGAGACGCGAGAGGCTGCTCCTCAAGGACATGACCGGCAGCGCGGGACTCGCCACGGGAGCGGGGACTCGGAAAGGCTCGCGGCTTCCAGTAAGGCCCGGCGCGCGCGCCCGCGCTTAGCTGCTGCCGCCCGTGACGTCACTGCCGGCCAGGTCCCGCCCCCAACCAGCCCCCGGCACACCTTCCACGCAGGCCCCGCCCCCTGCCCCGCCGGCCCGGCACGCGCCCACGATGACCTCATCCTGCCCCGGAGTGGAATCTCCCCCGGACACGCCCCTCTCGCTGCTGGCCAAAGAGAGCGCGGTGGGCGAGCCGCGGACAGGTGTGTCTTTTCCCAGGTAGCAGCCGGCTCGGGCCGAGTTCGCGACCTCGGTGGAACAGGAGAATCCGATCGCCCAAGCGTCCCTGATCTCTGCTCTTTACACCTGCGCGCCCCGCAGCTCTAACTCCAGCGCAGGGCTATGGGCTGTGCTAGCCGTGGTCGGCCGGAACCGCATGTCGGTGGCTACTCTGGACAAAGCCAGTATCGCCTGCTGCCCCGTTCCATCCAAAGCTCAAAGTCCTGGACACACACACAAAAAACAAAAAAGAAAAAAACAAAGCTCAAAGTCCTGGAAACACTCCACCTTTGAGCGTCCAAGGCTAGGAGATCAGATACAGATTTGAGCGGGGAAGGTTAACAGCCCTACTTTAGGTGATTGGGATGGAGAGGTTAGGATTTACCAACAATTACATTCTAGCAGTTTTAAATTCTTTACCTGAATTGTGGGAGCATTGGTTATTAAAAACCAAATATTCGAACATATTTGGAGTATTTCTAAATTTGAAGGAGGCTGAAGGGCTGAAAATGCTAAGCAATAGAGTTTTAAGAGCAAATAATATTTTATTTTTTGAGCGAATAATATTTTAATAATCAAATAAAGTTCTAAGAACTTTAACCCTCCAACAATTCTATAACACAATAGGTCCTTTGGGGGGGGGGTGCTGGGGATCGAACTGAGGGCCTTGCACTTGCTAGGCAAGCGCTCTACCACTGAGCTAAATCCCCAATACTTTTTGCTTTTTTTTTAAGACAGGGTCCCACTGTACAGTTCAGGCTGACCTTGAACTCACTATGTAGCCGAGGCTGGCCTCAAACTCACAGTGATCCTCCTGCCTCAGTCTCCCAAATACTGGGATTACAGGGATGTGCCACCACACCCGGCTGGATCCTGTTTTAAAAATGAGGGGAAAAAAATGAGGAAACAGGATCCGATTTTTTTGTTTGTTTGTTTGTTTGTTGTCTTTTAGGATCAAACTTTCTTAAAGTCACATAGCTTTTAAGTGACAGCTACCTAACTCCACATTCCATGTTCGTAACCATCACACTATGACACGCAGGAATCTAGATCTTACTCCTACCAAAAAAATTTTTTATGTAAATATCTGAAATTTAACCTCATGCCTAATTATATGCTGCTCTCTAAAATATTTCAGCAGTCTCCATGGCAACATTGTAAACCCCCCCCCAAGGAGCTTTAGTACAAGGCAATTTATTTTTAGGGTACACCTGGTGTACTTGTCTCCCCCTGATGGCTTAACAGAGACTTCTCCGAGGTCAGGAAAATCAGCAGCGTTAACTGAAGCAGGGTCTCTCACACCAGCAGCATCAACATTGTCGTCTAGACACTTGCCAGAAATGCAAATTATTGGGCTCTACCCCCAATTTACTAAGGCAGTGACAGGCAGTAGCAATCTGTATTTTAACAAGTCCTCCAGGAGTGAGTGGTCAGGGATTCCAAGTCACTGATACCATCACACTTAGTTCAACTTACTTTGGCACTTTTTTTTTTTTTTTTTCAGTATTGGGGACTGAGCCCAGGGCCTTGTTCATGCTAGGTAAGTGATATAAAACTGAGCTACATCCCCAGCCCTTTTTAAAATTTTAATTTGGGGCAGCATCTCTCTAAATTGATTTGGCTGGCCTTAGATTTGCGATCTTCCTGACTCAGCCTCCCAAGTAGCAGGGATCACAGGCATGTACCACCATGCCCAAGCCTGGTACTTTTCTTTCCTTATTTCTTTTTTCTTTCCTTCTGTTTTGCCCATCATCACATACATTTTTTTTTTTTACTATGTTTTCTGAAATTGATACTGGCACAGATTGGGCTACTGCAAAAACTTCTCATTTCTTGAAGAAAGAGAGATGATTAGGCTGTGGGGGGCGCAGCCCTTATGAAAGGGAAGTGCCTGTGAAATACAACCACATACAGTATATTTTGACTTTCTTTTCTTTCTTTTTTTTATTTTTTGTTCTAGAGATTGAACTCAGGGCCTTTCACAGAGGTACATCCCTAGTCCTTTTTAAACTTTTTATTTTGAGATAGGGTCTCATTGAGTTGCCTGAGTAGAATTCAAATTCGAAATCTTCCTCCCTCAGACTCCCAAATACTGGGATTACGGTGTGCACCACTGTACCCAGCTATTTTGGTTTTCTTTCCTGGCTCACGGTTCCTATAATCCTTGGCATGTGACTAGAGCAATAAGAGTAGCTTTTGTTAAAATGTTTGGCCTTTTGTCCTTGGTTCCTAAAATAACTCTGTAACTGTTAGCAGACCCAAGTCTGGTTGCTCACCCTGTGAGAGCTCAATTAAGCCAAGACCCTGAAGTACCAAGTCAAGGAGGGAGATGTTTTGAAAAGCTGGCTAGAAGAGAATATAGGTGACTTGTCACAAAGCCCATTTTGCTGAGAAACTAAGAGGTGATTTAGATGCATGGTGGATGGGTGTTCCTAGCCTGAGGGGGCCTTCTCATAGTAGGTGATGAATAATCAAAGACCCGTGGTGGCCTTCTCAGGGCAGACAGGCCAAAAGATTCCCATCTGGTCCTAATTGTTTAGTCAGGGTCCGCAAATCTAAAGAAGAAAGATTATTATTTCCCTGGGCTGATCTTGTCACTGATTAGTTTGCTCACATGGAGTTACATATTATACAAAGGACAGGCTGGAGAGAGTAGCTGCCCTGAGGCCCTCTTGCTGATTGCCAAACTCAGGGTAGTAGATGAAAGCATCAGTGCTCTATTTCAATTCCCCACCCACCGTCCTGTGCCCATTTTACAGGTGTAGGATTTGGGTTGATATAACAGATCTGGCTACTTGCTGCTGAATGGGAGCATTGCAAGGGGCAATGGAGTAGAATTATTAGAGACAGCTAAATTAGGTAGAAATATTATAGGCAGTCAGATAGGGCTGGGCCCTGAATGGAGTCAATACACAAGAGGAGAATACACTACAACTATGGCTGGAGGCGCATCCGTTGAAGGTCAGTCCTCAAAATTAGGCCGAGGAATAAACAATGAACTGAAGATCACACTCATCTGATCTGATAAAGTCTAGGTCACCCAGATGGGCAACCAAGACCTCCAGATCCACCCCATCCTGGAATGTCGTTATTCTTTCTATGTTCATTTGCTATGTGACCTTCTTCCCCATTGGATCAATATTACTTAAGTGACTATACTTGTAATATTATTGGTTAATCATCATTTTGACACACATTGTAGCCACCTTGTGACTGTGCTGTATAAAACTTCCCCTGAAAAGCGAGGCCGTTGGCAACCCACTGGGCTCCCCTCCTGTCTCTCAGGAGCTCTCTTTCTCTCTCCCAATAAATTTCCTACTCTTAACCTCCTTTGTTCCTCAGAATTCATTCTTCAACTTTGGGGAACAGAAACTCAGTGTAACTGACATCTAGCAGGTTGGGAGTTTTATTTTTTCCTCTCTATCAGAATGACTTGACATGACTGAACTGAATTCTTGTAACTATTTGGTGGTGAATTTTTCCACTTTAGCCATACAACACTTTACCACAGAGAGTGTGAGATCATTTGGATGAGTTGAGCTATACCTCATACACATGTGTTATCAGGGTTTTGGGTTGCTGCCAACTCCTTCTAGAAATTCTTTGTAAATTCTTGTCCTGAACAAAGAATTGGACAGGAAAAAGAAAAGAATTGGACAGGAAATGAGGTAATTATTATTTTTTTTTGGTAACTATTTATTAAAGGTAGGCAGGCTGGGGATTCAGTTCAGTGGTTAGAGTGCTTGCCTAGCAAGCACAAGGCCCTGAGTCCTATCCCCGGCACCAAAAAAAAAAAAAAAAAAAAAAAAAAAGTAGGCAAAGAAATAAGCTTGCGGAAAACAAACAATTACACTGAAGATTGCAGATCAGGCCACTGGAGAAGCTTACAGTGACCACAAGGCTAATGGCAGTGGTCTTTTGTACCACCCCTCCTCAGGCTGACCTCAGATCTAGCACGTCCTATCAAAAACCCATTTGATCTTGTGCCAGAAGAACTGAAAGTAGTTTTCCTGATTAGTCCGAAGTGCAGGGCTTGGGAACTGTTTTCCTGTCCATGTGCCCTGGATCTCTGTGACTGACAGGTCACACCCACTTGCCGCACCCTAAACTCTTGCCTCACAGTTTAACTATCAAGAAATCTGAACTCCTTGCCCCTTGCTGCTGCCTCTCTGATTGGGTGCCTGCCTGCCTGCCTACCTGACCCCATTCACCACCACCAGCATCACCACCAACACCCCTGCCCCGGCTCTGCACATCTGGCCTTCTCGCCTCCCTCTGCCACAGAGCTTTTGATCCTGCTGTTCCCTTAGCCTAGAAGAGAATGTCTCTAGCTTCTCCCAGGGTGTTGCTGCCCAGTACACAGGAAACTCTCCTTACATAAAAGTAGGGGGATAAGCGGAGGGTGCATTCCATACATTGTTAGCCAGAAAGACCAGATGAGAAAAGACATGACTTCACTTTAGTGGGTAACAAGTTACTGTTTAAGGCCTGAGAATCCCTTCATCTTTTATCATCATGAGGGTGCCCGTCCTACTTCAATCCTAGCTGTTTGAAATTAGTAAGCAATTGGCTGGGGAAGGTCCCCTCCACCTGGACTCTAATGTCCTATCTGCCATCCTACTCACAATCACTAGGACATTTCAAAGGGTGAGAGTCCAAACCCTTTATGGCCTTATAGAACAGGCATGCTATCAGGCCATAATTAGGGAATCCAATCCAGTAAACCCAGCAATTCTTAGGAAACCTGGAAATCATTGTCAGGTCACTGGGGCCTGTAAGGCAGCAAGAGGCTTTACTCTGCAGACTAAAAACAAAGCAGGTTACTTCTTACTTGTGCATTTGAAACTTACATCTGCACTTAGCCAAGTGATTTAAGGTCTTGATGAAGTTTGTCAGGCATTGCTTATAAATGGGGCTTGCTATTAGTCAATGACCTAACGTATTATAACTACCTCTCCTTTACGTTTAGCTGGCTCAAGTCTCGGCCAATGCTTTTTCAAATAGATTAGGAAAGATTTTCCTTGTTTTTCCTGAGTCCCATTTGCCTATAGAGCAGGCCTCAGAGTCAAGTTCCTTACCTGACAGGCGGTAAGAGTTCTGGATTTGTTGCCAGCCTCCCCAGAAGGGCCATCTGTCCCCGGCATCAACAAAAATGTCTGTTAGTTGGCTCCCCACTGTCGGTTGCACCCAGGGCTCCTGTGGTGAAATGTGCCTCAAGCTCAGAAGAGCTCAGCAATGCCCTGTTCCAGAGGGTGCTTTCTGATCAAATGGGCTTCTTTGCCTGCTGTGCTGGGTGAAACGCAAGCTGATGCTGCAGCCTCCTCTCTTTTTAACTCTTTTTACCCCCCCAATATATATATGTATCTCCTTATATTTACACTAGTTTGTATCCCGCTCCTATTTATTGTTTTTTTCTTTTTGTTCCCTTAAATTTACATTTTGAAACAATTATTTCAAAAGACAACAATTTTCCTTTCCAACACAGTGGTTTAAAATGTGAGAAGCCCTATACTCTCCCACTCCTGAAGATAGTGTCTTTTACATACAGCAGTTAGATCTCTATAGCCAGATTTGCCAAGAAATAATTCTATCCCCAAAACACTTTCAGACAAGAGTCAAGATTTTTACAGAATTTTAAGCCAAAATGTACTATTTAAGACAACTCTTTTGAAAGTAAATTTTTTCCTTATTTAAAGAATATAGTCATGCAGCCAGTCTCGATCTAAAATGGTTTAATCCAAAATGTTCAATGGGAGCAAGCAGGCCTGCACCAGACAAGTAGTGCCCCCTGATGGGAGGGCATGACCATCCACCAACTCCACTTCAACTCTACATTTTGCTTCCCACGGCACAGAGCAACAGAGACCCAGAGTAACCAACCAACCTGATCCTGGATGGGGACAACACTCAAGGAGGGAAGAAAGCAACCAGACCCCATGACTGGAGACATTAAGTCCAACAGCCCACTAACACCCCTGCCCTGTGGCCTATATCCACATGATCATGTTCCTTATCTACTGGTGAAAGAAAGGACATGCCTTGGCTTGGACAGTAACCACAGTTTGGGGTGAATGGACAGACGGGTCTCTAGTATAGGTAGAACACCTCAAAATCCCATACACCCTAAAGACAAGCATAGGAAGTCATGACTGATTGGCTCCCAAGTCTACAGATCTTGGAAAGAAACCTCTCATTCAAAAACACAGGAACTAGGGGCTGCGGATTTAGCTCAGTGGTTAGAGTGCTTGCCTAGCAAGTGCAAGACCCTGAATTTGATCCCTGGCACCAAAAACAAAACAAAACAAACGAAAAAAAAAAACCCAAAAAGCAAAAACACAGGAATTTTTCTTTGACTCAATCTTTATTTTTTTTATTTCTTTATTTTATATTATTTTTAGTCTTTCCTTCATTGGGTTTTTTTGGGAGGCTGGGTTTTTTTCCTCATCTAGTTTTTCTCTCTCCTTTTCTCTTTTTCCCTTTCAACTTTTTTCTCTTCTTTATTACTTTTCTTTTATTTTCTGTTTTTGCTCTCTGTTTATCTTTTTTCTTATTTTTCCTGTTTGTTCTTTCCTAGGACTGTTTTCTAACACTATTAATTTCCTTTTACTCCTCAATGGGACCCCCTATCTCATGTTTCTCTTTTCCTCATACCTTGTTGGTTAATTTTTCAAATTTTGCTTTTTTATTTTTTCTGGTTCCCCACCCCCTCTAGTTTTACTAATAAAACGACTAGGCAGCTGGGTGTAGTGGCACATGCCTGTAATCCCAGCATTTGGGAGGCTGAGGTAGGAGAATTGCTGCAAGTTCAAAGCCAGCCTGGGCTACATAGTGAGTTCAAGGCTAGCCTGAACTACCTAGTGAGACCCTGTCTCAAAAAATAAATAATAAATAAATAAATAAATACTAGACTTTATGACTCTCTAGATAGCTAGCTAACTTTATGTTATTGCTACTGAATACTGTTCTATTGTTAGTAGAGGTAAAGTTATTCCACTTTGTAGATATTTACTGTAGGTCAAAAGCAGGTCAATTTTGGGGGGTAGCATGGGGTTTTTTGGGGGGGTGCTGGGGATTGAATTTGGAGCTTTGAGCTTGCTAGGCAAGCGCTCTACCACTAGAGCTAAATCCCCAACCCCAATATTTGATTTGTCTTAGTGTTCATGGTACAATTATAGGTCCATTTTCTATGGTTAAGGGTGGTACTTAGCCCCCTTAGGGTTTGTCAACATTCAGTTTGTATCTGATGCTATAATTGATACTGATTTTATTACTATAGCCAAGATGACACAGACATTACTATTAACTGGTTTTCTTGGGATACCAATATCTGGATTAACAGTACTGTGGCCCATTCCTGGAGAAGTAGGTACTGGACCAAGTACACTGCAACCTCCCATCCCAAGTACATGGAGGTGGTTGGATGCAGGGACAGAGGCAAAGCCCAACAGTTACCCACGGCCGAAGGACACCACTGAAAAGCAGACATTAGTTAAAGAGGTCTCCGTCTTAGAAACAAAGCTTTCCCCTACATCAACCTGCAAGCCTCAATACACACACAAAAAAACCAAAAAATAGCAACACAAAAAGATGAGCCTACACAATGTCTCCAAAAACTCCTCTGAAGCTGCTCCATGGATCATCAAAGGAGAGGAAACCAAAAGACACACACCTGAATTATTCCAAATGATGTTAGGGGAGATAACAAAACATCAATAACACATTTGAGGTCTCACAGAAGATACAAGTCATAACGTATTGGGCCAAATAAGATGATCAGCAAGTCTACAGAAGAAACAAACAAAAAGCTAGTTGAGCTAAATAGAGTGATGCAAAACACAAATGAGCAGCATAAAAAAGAATTAGAGTCAATAAAAAGGCTCCAAATGACATTCAGAAGATTAAAAATTCTATCAAAAGTATGAGCAGCAGAAGTGACCAACATGAGGACAAAGTATCAGAACTAGAAAACTGAGCTGTTATCAGTCAACAACTAATGAGAAATACCTTTAGTTTATTTTATTTTTGGTTTTTTGAGATGGGGTCTTGCTAATGTAGTCCAGGCTGGCCTTGAACTTACTATGTAGCCCAAGATGGCCTTGAACTCACAAAAATCTTCCTGCCTCAGCCTCCTGAGTGCTTGGATTACAAGCATGCACCATCCTGTCTGGCTGAAATATCTTCAAAACAAGAGACCATGAAAAAATTGAAAAATTTGCCTCCAACAGCTTGTAGATGAGGCAAAAAAGACTAATCTAAGATTAACTAGAATTAGCAAAAACTGAGAAGACAGCAAAAATGGCAATTAAAAACCCTGCTTACTGAAATAATAACAGAAGACTTTCCAAACAAGGGAAAAGAATTTAACATACAGATAAATGAGGCATATAGAACCCCAAACAGCCATGATCAGAAAAGTCATAGTTAAGATCCCAGAAGTACAATACGAGAACAGAATCTTGTGTGGCGAGAGAAAAGCAACAAACCACTTATACAATAAGTCTTGACTTAGGAATGAGTTCCATTCTAGGAAAACATTCATAAGTTGGATTTGTTCATAAGTCCGACAAAGTGAGTCTTACACACCTTACATACAAATACACAATGTAAAGCATAAAAAAAAACCAAACACATATACAAAAATACTGTAAATAGGGTTGGGGATTTATCTCAGTGGTAATGAGTTTGCCTAGCAAGCACAAGGTCCTGAGTTTGATCCCCAGCACACCCCCCAAAATACTATAAATAATTCTGGGCTCTGGTTAAGCACTGTAGTACTGTACACTGTACAGTAAGCACACAGCAGCACAACTGTGACAATGTCCAGGAGACACGTGAGCTACTTCCATGATTGTTCACATCTACGTAATGCAAGCGAGATCCATTTGTATCTGTGAAAGTTCAGAACTCAAATATTCATATGCAGGGACCTACTGTGAAGGTAAACCCATTAGAATGTCAGTAGACTTCTCAACACAAACCTTAAAGGCCCAGGAAGCTTACAGTGACATGCTTCAACCCCAAAAGAAAACAACTTCCAACCCAGACTGATATATCCTGCAAAATTATCTTTCAAAATTGATAAAGAAGATATTTCATGATAAAGAATACCTAAAAAAATTCATGACCACCAAACCAACAGTACAAAAAATTTTCAAGGATATCCTATAAAGAGACAATGAAGCCATCAATGGCAAAATATCTAATAGAATGACTGTACCAGAATGAATGTATCTAATAGAGTGAATAGGGTGCGCAATTAAATTTCAGGGAAAGAGAGAATCAGCAACACAAAAATATGGCAATGACAGGAATAAGTTACTCCCTGTCGGTAATTACTCTCAGTGTGAATGGTCTCAATTCCCCAATCAAGAGATACACTGGCAGAATGGATCAAGAAATAAGATCCAACAGTATTCTGTACACAAGAAACACATTTAACCCCCAAAGACACTCATAGACTAAAAAAAATCAAAGGATGGAAAACAATATCCCAAGCTATGGGAACCAGAAAATAAAACAGGTGTAGCTATCTTATATTCAGATAAAATGGACTTCAAGCCAAAACTGATAAAAAGAGGCAAAGAGGGTCACTACATATTGGTTAAGGGAATAATCCAACAGGAAGAAATAACAGTCATTAACATATATGTACTGAACAACTGTGCACCCAACTTTATAAAACAAGTAATACTGGACGTAAAAGACCAGATAAACATTAACCCACTTGTAGTAGGGGACCTCAATACCCCACTATTACAAATAAATCAACTAGACAAAAAAATCAACAAAGAAATGTCAGAGCTAAACAAAACCTTTGAACAATTGGACTTAATATATACAGAGTGTTCCTCCAAACAACAGAACACACATTCTTTTCAGTAGCACATGGAACTTTCTCCAAAATAGACCACATACTATCCAATAAAGCAAACTTAAGCAAATGTAAAAGAATTGAAATTATATCATGGATATTATCAGATCATAGTGCATGAAATTAGAAATTGACAACAAAAGAAAACACAAAAATAATGCAAATGCATGGAAACTAAACAATTCAGTCTTAAACAAACAATGAGTTACACAAGAAATCAAGGAAGAAATAAGATAGTTTTGAAAACTAAAGGATAATGCCAGAACAACACACAAGAACTTATGGAATACAAGGAAAGCATTCCTCAGAGGAAAGTTTATCACTTTGAATACACACACCACGAAAACAGAGTGAGCCCAAATAAATAACCTAAGGATGCATCCCAAGTCCTAGAAAACAAGAACAAATTCAAACTAAAGCTAGTACAAGGAAGGAAATTATAAAGATCAGGGCAGAAATCAATGAAATCAATACCAAAACACCAATACAAAAAAATCAATGAAGTGAAGAATTGGTTCTTTGAAAGAATAAACAAGGGGATTTAGCTCAGTGGTTAGAGTGCTTTCCTTGCAAGCACAAGGCCCTGAGTTCGATCCCCAGCAACCCCTCCGAAAAAGAATGACAGCAGACTTCTCACTTAAAAATATGTGAGCCTAGAGACAATGGAATGATGCTCTTAAATGCTGAGAAAAAAATTCAACCTAAAATTCTACAAGCACAAAAATATGCAAAAATGAAGGCAGTGGATAGGGGATGTGGCTTAGTGATAGGACACATACTTTACATGTTCAAGGCATGAGTTTGATCCCCAGCACCCCAAAAAAATGAAAGAATAAACAAAACAGACAAAAATGTTAGCTATTATTTGCAGATGACATGATCCTCTACATAGAGGACCCAAAATATCCTCCAAAAGACTCACAATTAATATCCGAATTCAGTAACAGGATATAAAATCAACACACAAAAATCAATAGCATTCCTGTATACCCATAATGAACCCACTGAGAAAGAAATTAGGGGAGAAAAAAAATTCACAATAGCACCAAGAAAAATTAAATACTTAGGAATTAATCTAACTAAGGAAGTGAAAGGCCTCTATGATGAAAGCTACAGCCCTCTGAAAAAGGAAATTGAAGAGAACATCATAAAATGGAAAGATATGCCCTGTTGCTGGATAAGCAGAACAAATACAGTCAAAATGGCCACACTTCAAAAATTGATATGCAGACTTGATGGAATCCTAACCAAAATACCAAGAGCATTCATCACAGAAATGGAAAAAGTAATCCTAGAATTCATAAGAAACAAGAAGAGGTCCAGAATAGCAAATGCACTCCTAGGTAACAAGAACAAAACTGGAGGCACAACAGTCCTAGACTTGAAGTTGTATTGCGAAGATATAGTAATATAAACAGCATGGTGCCAGCATAAAAAACAGACATGAGGATCAATGGCACTGAATAGAGGATACAGAAACAACCCCAGACATATTCAACTATTTGATCTTTGACAAAGGGGCCAAAAACATAAACAGGAGGAAAGACAGCATCTTTAAAAACAGGTAGGAAAACTGGCTGTCCACATGCAGAGGACTGAATCGAGACCCATATCTCTGACCATATACTAAACTAAAATCCAAATGGATCAAAGAACTAAATGTTAAAACAAAAACACTTAACCTTCTGGAAGATAAAATAGGTAAAACTCTTCAAGTCATAGGCATAGGCAAGGACTTTCTGAATAGCTCTCCAGTTGCATAAGAAATAGTACTGAGAATAACAAATGAGACAATATCAAATTAAAAAGCTTCTGCACAGCAAAAGAAACAGCCAACAGAGTGAAAAAACAATGTACACAATGGGAATATATTTTTGCCAGCTATACCTCAGACAGAGAACTAATATCTAGAATATATAAAGAACTTCAAAAAATTAGACTCCCCAAAATAGAAGATCCAATCAAAACATGGTCAAGTGAAATGAATAGACACTTCACAGAAGAAGTACAAATGACCAATCAATACATGAAGAATGCTCAACATCTCTGGGCATTCGAGAAATGCAATTTAAAACAACACCAAGATCCTATCCTACCCCACAAAGAATAGCCATTATTAAGAAATCAAACAAGAACAAATGCTGGTGAGGCTGCAGGGGGAGAAAGGAATCCTTCTACATTGCTGGTGGGGAGGTAAATTATGGAAATTAGTATGGAGATTCCTCAAAAAACTAAAACTAGACATTCCATTCGACCAGCTATTCTCCTTCTAGGTATCTTTCCAAGAGTTAAAGACATTGTATTACAGTGATACAAGCATATCCATGTTTATAGCAGCACAATTACTAACAGCTAAATTTTGGAAGTTCCCTATATGTCCATCAACAGATGAATGGATCAAGAAAATGTGGTACTTTCACACAATGCAGTACAACTCTATCACAAAGAAAGATCATTTTGGGTCATTTGTAGGAAAATGGATGAATCTTGAGGCCATAATGTTAAGTGAAATAAATCAGACACCCGAGCTTAAATATTGCATCATTTCTCTTATATGAGAAACCCAAATTATAAATAAAGAGCAAAATAAAAGATAGATAACAGGAAGGAGACAGATCTTTCTCAGGTGAGACAGGGATCAAAAAATGGAGGAAGGGGGAGGAGAGAGGAGGAGAAGAGCATAAAAAAGGAATTAAGATGTGTTCTGTATGTGTGCCAACTCCACACAAAGAATGTAAACATTATGTACTGCAAACATATGCTAATAAAAGAAATAAACTGTTCTCCAAAATCTCGTATGTTCAGAAGTGGGGCTTTTGGAGAGTGACTAGGTAATAAGGGCACTAACCTCGTCAGTGGCTCAGCCCATGGATGAGCGCATTGTCGGGTGGGCTACTGGGAGGTGGAGGTCACTGGGGCAAGCCTCTGAATGGCTTACCTTTTCTCTGCCTCTTTCCCTCCGTCTGCTTCCTGGTTGCCATCAGATAAGCATGTTTCTGCCACTACCCTTGTTGTCTTGTAACCTTGGAGCCAGCAGGCTGTGGCCTCATGAAACTCTGAGAAAAACACAAAACAAAACAAAAAAACCTTTTTTCCTTTTTTTTTTTTGTGGTGCCGGGGATCGAACTCAGGCCCTTGTGCTTGCAAGGCAAGCACAACTTTTTTCCTTTTGGTTGTGCATGTCAGGTGATTTGTCCCAGCAACAGAAAGGTAACTAACACAGAAAATTGGTACTGAGACATGAGGTGACTGGTGTGACTGTACCTAGGTAGTTCAGAAGCCATCGGAACTGGCATGTATGAGGAGTCTGGAAGTTTAGAGATGTAGGCTAGTGAAGTCTTAGCATGCTGAAAGCAGAGCAGGATAGCTAACTGATCAGAGCTCAGAAGACCAGAATGCTGACAGAAATGTGGACAGTAAACACTGTGCTCATGAAAGCCAGGCATGGTGGCGCATGCCTGTAATCCCAGCAATCGGGAGGCTGAGGCAGGAGGATTGCAGTGAGTTCAAAGCCAGCCTGGGTGAAATAGTGAGTTCAAGGCCAGCCTGGACTACACAGCAAGACCTTCTCTCAAAAGAACGAAACAAAATGAAAGGCTGTGCTCGTGAGATTTCAGAAGAGAATGAGACTTCTACTGGGAATTGGACTACAGGTCGAGGGTTACATTCTGGAAAAGATTCGTCTACACTTTGTCTATGTCCTGAGACTTTGTGGGAGACTAAATTTAAAGGTGGCAGACTAATTTGTCTGGTAGAAGAAATTTCAAGGCAACCAAGCACTCAGGGTATGGCTTGGGTACTGTTGATTTACAGTGAGATCTAGGAGCAAAAAGCAGAGCAGAGAACTACGGAAAACATGCAGTTTGACCACAAAAGAAGTACATATAAAATTTGGGCCAAAAAAGGTGTGGTTGCTGAAGAGATTAGCACCATTAAACAAGAAGCCGGTGCCAGGTTTGGTGAT
The DNA here is from genome assembly GCA_004026905.1 of Hystrix cristata. NCBI lineage: Eukaryota > Metazoa > Chordata > Mammalia > Rodentia > Hystricidae > Hystrix > Hystrix cristata. Next base: position 1,986 of record PVJO010011869.1, on the reverse strand, counting down.
ACAGACCTGTAATCCCAGCACTCTGGGAGGATGGGCAGGAGAATAGCATATTTAAGCCTGGCTTTGGCAATTTAAGAGACTTAGTGAGTCCCCTGTTTCAAAATTAGCCAGGAGTGGTGGCACATACCTGTAATTCCAGCACTAAGGAGGCTGAGGCAAGAGGATCGCTGTCAGTTTGAGGCCAGCCTGAACTACATAGTGAGACTCTGTCTCAAAAAACAAACAAACAGAAAACAAAAACAATAAAACCCAAAACAAAGTAAAAATAAAGGGGAGTGCTGGGGATGTAGCTCAGGGTGAAGACACTAGGTTCAATCCCCAGTACTGGAAAAAAATAAGTATATTCTTTGAAAGATTTTGTTTTGAGAAGAGAGCCCTAGGGCACCTTGCTCGCTTAGGGCCACTAGGGAACTATTTCCAAGTTCATACACCCAGGCACCCTCACACCGCTGCAAGGTCCAGGAGGGCACAGACCTGGCAGCAGACCTTGGCACTGTTCACACGAGGCCGATTTTGTAGCGTGCAGAATGTAAGAGTTGTGGTGTCACGGAGGCTTCCACCCATATTTCAAAGAAAGACCTGGGAGGCTAGGCAATATGTGACTAGTTTGAAACCCCTGCCAGGAGCCCCTGAGACGTGATGTGTGAAGCTGTGAGAGGGAAACTTAAGCTGCAGTGGATATCCCAGGAAGCTGGAGATGCCAGGAACACGGAATGTCTGCTGAGGAAAACTTCAGGTATCAAACAGAGCCAGCCCAAGAGAAAGCTATGTGGGATGCAATCAGGGAGACCTTAGAGGTGAAGATGGCCAAGTTCCCTGGACCGCACATCTCACCATGTGCCCCAGATGCTGGTTGAGATTGGAGGTACAGGATTTGTTTGCTCTGAGTTTCAGTCTTGCTTTGGTCTGATTCTTTTCTATGCCTCCATTCTTTCCTGTCGGAATGAGAGTGTTTACTCTGTGCCATTTTATCTTGGGAGTATGTAACCTGTTTTTGTTTGTTTGGCTGGTTTTTACAGGACCTCACAGCTTAAGAGTTTGCCATGAGTCTCAACAGGGACTTTGGACTTGGACTTTAGAGTAATGCTGAAACTGTTAAGACACTGGCAACTCTTGGAGATGAACTGAATGCATTTTGCATAGTAAGACAGACTTAACAGCTTTTTGGACTTTTTTTAAACCCTCATCCAAAGATACCGACTAATTTTTTTTCCTCGTTTGGTTTTGTGACCGAAGAGGACACGCTGTCTTTGCAGCTAGCCAGAAACTGGGAAAGGCAGACACATAAGATATTAAGCAGTACTCTCTGTGTTCAAGTATCACTTGGTACACTTCTAGGAGCAAAAGAGTCCCAAGTGACTAACTGAGCCTATATTCAAAACAGAGGCTGGTAGCCATTTGCCAACGAGGTGTCACACGTGTACTCTGTTCTTGGAAGAACCACAAACTTTGTGGCTCTTGCTCAGGTATGTTCCTGTTTCAACCGCCAAGCTAAACAGCCTCCAAGAAGTCCCTTTGCCACCTGCAGTCAAATTTATACTTTTTATATTTTTCTCTTTTTGCAGTGCTGAAGAGCAAAGTCAGGGCCTTGTATGCTTGGCAAACACTCTACCACTGCTCTACCACCTGAGTCCCTGAAGTCAAATTTAAATACCAACCAATCAGGACTGAGTAATTCTTGGCTTATATCCCTCATTTGTATAGCAGACCAGAATGAGTATCTGGGCAGGAACATTATATAAGACGGCCCTCTCTTTGCTCCTTAGGAGTAGAACTTTGTACTGAAGACTTCTCCTCTCTGGTTTGCAAACTTCTTTATTTTCCCCCAGAACTGGAGTTTTTGTTTTGTTTTTTGAGACAGGTCTCACTATGTAGTTCAGCCTGGCTTTGAACTAACTTTGTAGCCCGGACTGACCTAGAACTTGTGCCAATCATCCTATCTCATCCTTCCAAAGTATTGGGATTACAGGCATCCCCACCACACCC
>PVJO010011868.1:0-57889 GCA_004026905.1 Hystrix cristata | reverse complement strand
CATCTTACTTTTCTTTTAACCTTCTTCTTTATTCCTCTTTTCCCTATCTAGTTCTCTCTGTTGAATACTATCTCTCTTTCTTTTTTTTTTTTAAACAAAATATCTATTCTACCCCTTTGTCCTTATTTACACTTATGGTTTCTCATATTACTAGATATGTTTTAACAAAATTTATATTTCTATTATTTTTAATATTGGAAAATAAAGTGCTCTCTACAACATACGGGACATTTTCAACTGAGTTGATGCATTGCAGTTGAGCATTTATGAAAATTTTATAAGCCAGCAAATACTTAACAAAAATAATTTAAAAAATTAATTATCTAAGCTGTGCATAGTGGTGCATGCCTGTAATCCCAGAACTCTAGGAGACTGAGCCAGGAGCTTTGCAAGTTCAAACAATAGTTTGGGCAACTTGGAAACTTAGGGAGACCCTGACTATTCTGAAATTAAAAAAAAATAAAAAAGGATGTAGTTCAGTGTGAAGGCTCTGTGTTCAATCCCAACACTGCCAAAAAACCCCAGAATCTATGAAACATTGTTTTCTAAGACAATTTACTGAGAATAGGAGTTCAATAACTGTTCTTTTATGATATTGTTATATTATTGGTGATTTTTACAAATTATTAATAAACAATCTGGCTATTCAAACCGCACACCAATACACGTGTGTTGTAAGTCTGTTGAAGTGTGTCTATCTTTGCATGTGTGCGTGCTATGTTTGCAGTTGTGACAATTTGGGTCTGATAAAATACAGCAAGGATGATCCTCTTATTTTATGCCCTCCTCAGATTACTGAACGTGTACTGGAGCCACAAAAGCAAGAAGTTACATTTGGGTATAAGGACAGAGGTTATTCTGCAGGGAGTGTGTGTGGGACTGTTGAATCAACCTTCTGGAGGTTCAGTCATTTGTTCAGCAAGTGTTTATTGAGAATCTTGTTTGTGTTGGACAGAACAAAGCCCTGGGAATTCGGTAGAGAACAGAGCTGTGATTTCAAGGCTTTAGGTAATTTTTGTGGGCCGGTTTCCCTGAGGAGCAGACTCTGAGCTGTGGACTTACTAGGTGGTATTTTTGGCTCAACCAGTGAGGGACAAGAAGGGCAGAAAGGATTGTGCAGGGGAAAGTGAGCTACACTATAAGGTCAGTGGTTTGTAATCAACCAGTGCTCGCTGTCCGAATCCCTTCTCTCCTCTCTGGAGCTCCTCGTTCTTGCTATGCCTGTCTTTCTCCTTTCAGGACCCAGCTAACCAGCCAGCAATTTGCCACTGTCTATACATCCACTTAGCAGTTGACCCAAATACTAGGTGGTCCATACTAATTATACATTTGGGGACTGAGGAAATGAATATTAGGTATAAGAATTCAGAAGACCCACTATGATCTGAGCCTGGGCCAGGGCTCACATTTATTGTCTGGCGCTTCTATTTCCTCATGCTAGTGGGCAGCCACGATGCCCCTGTGGGTCTCCAGGTATCAATGTCCATACAGATCTGGTGTCCAAGGATCCTCCCAGTGTTTGGGTAATAGCTTTTCTTCAGTGTACAGTTCCTAAAGTAAGCGGCTGAGGGGAGAGCCGCTTTGGGGGTGTTATATTATGATATAATAAAAAATATTTGTTTGCTCTTCATCCCTGGCTCTTAGAACTCTCATAATTTCCTAAGTGATACAGGCCAGAGGCACATCTTTTGTTATTGATAATAAGCATTTTTCAGCCATAAATGAGTTTATGCCAATGAGCTGATGTTTGGTGTGCTTCTCCATCGTTTCAGGCCAGGACCTGGCTTCAGAGAAACCAGGAATGTGGCTCAGTGGTTGAAGTTTTCAGTCCTATCCCCCAACCTCTAGGGAGGGAAGGGAAATAGAGTTTGAGCACAATCATTAACGGTCAATGGTTTAATCCGCCATGTCTGTGTAGTGGAACCTCCATAGAACCACTGAAGAGTCTGGTGATCTTCTGAGTTGGCGGGCACACGAGGTGCCGGGAAGGCGGTGTGCCCAGAGAAGGTCTAGAAGCTCTGTGCCCACCCCCCCTTACCCAGTCTGGTGAGCCACTTCCGTTTGGCCATTCTTGAGTTGTACTTTTTGTTGTTTACTAGTAAAAGTAAGGATATCGTTTTCCTGAGTTCTGTGGGTCACCGTAGCAAGTTATGGAAGCTAAGGGAGGGGTCATGGGAACCCTTAATCTGTGCCTGTTTGGTTAGAAGTGTGGGATGCCCGGGACTTGCAATTAGCAGCTGAAGTGGGGAAGTCTTGTGGAACTGAGCCCTTCATTTGTACAGACAGTGTCGGAATAGAATTGAATTGTAGCACATCCTACTGGTATTAGAGCATTGGTTGGGATGGGAAAATAAAAACCCACACGTTTGGATTCTGGGTCTGAAATCTGGCTCAGGCTCTGCCTGGAACCTGGGAAAGGAATTATGACCTTTTATTGAGGTGATTGCTCTCTTCCTTGGTTCTTATCACTTCATGTAGCCATGATTTCTCCGATTATGTACCTTTCTTTGATTTTGATGAGCACCACTGTTCGGTTGCCCATGTATTTCCCTCTCTAGAATGCAATACACAATTAACCATCTCCATATCCTCCATGAGTGAGGGCCCCCTGGCAGCCCCTCTGTCTTCATCATTCACCATATTGGAACTTATCTGCCCTTTCACGTTTCAGGGATCTATCATGCCCATGCTATTTGTGAGCTCTAGTGCTGTAATGCAGCGTTCACTGGTCAACTCTGGGTCGCAGAGGACAACCACACAGTTGAACCCCTAAGTGATACCAGGACCCATCTCCCCAGCGCATCCCATACTACACTGGTAGTAGCCACTGTCGTAGTTGTTTGTTCAGCCTTGTATGGCATGAAGCATATCCACTTTATTTCAGCCCACTTCTTTGAGTCTCTTACTCCTTTATCTTACCATCTGTCATAGCTATTTTAGCTCTCTTTGTGTGGATCATCATTTTTCATCTTCTAGGTGTTAATCTAGCAGCATTCTCACATCTCCCCAAATCCTCACTAGAGTGTTACATATTGCATCCTGGGACAATGCTCCCAAATTCACAAGTGCTTCTTCATCAAGCAGGCAATGTGTTCAACCTTCTTGACCAAATGTCCTTAGACCCAAGTCCCATGAGCATGCCCCTTGGCCCTGCTCTTCTGCACTTGCTTACACCTTGCAGCTCCTTTGGGTTGTGGTCCCTTTCCTCGTGATCAAGTCCAGCATGTATCTAGCTGGGTTATTTTGGCATATTGCCATGACTATTTGCCTGGTGACCTGGAGGGATGGTGGGGGCATTGCTGGAGAAAAACATAGTGTCTCCGCATGGAGTCTGGACGGTATCTGCAGACTCACAGGGTTCAGAGAATTTGGGATTCAGTATTTTCAGATGCATAAACCTAGATGTCCCTGTCCTATGGATCGGGGTCATATTATTTATCAACCAGTGTCTGAGTGGAACACATGAGACCTTCCTTGGTTGGGAAATTAACTTTCTTTGGAGCTCGAGTTCTCTTCCAATAAAGTCCTGGGTCTTTTGGTCCTCCAATTTCCCTATCTTCTCACCATAAAGGCAAGAGTACCTTTACATCCTTCAAAACAAATCTTTTGGCTTTCACATTAACCACTTAATCAGTGAATAAGTACTCCTAAACTTTTTCTTATCTTTATTTGAGGTCAATTAGGCTTAGCAATTGGTTTATCCACCCAATTTCATTCTACTTGTAGCTATTATTTCTTCCCTATATCTCAAAAGCTCAGTATACCAACTAGCTAATGCTTTACTTTTTATAGATGTACCTTCTCAATTTACTCTTGATGAAAAATTTAACAATTGCACCATGTATCAGGAACTATCTGTTCTCCTCTTGCCCCTCACCCAGTAATTGGGTTCTCACTGCTGCAGGTGGTGGATAATCAAGCTCCAAGATCCTGTTCTAATACCTCTTCCTCCTAGCATCCCCAGCACTGAGTGTGTCAGGTTTGGTCTTCTGAAAAACAGATTCTAAGGTGGGGATTGATCGCATGACCTGTATTGGGGATATTTGTGACTCTGGAAGGGAGCCTGGTAGGGGAGAGAGAGAAGTCGAGCTGGGGTACAGTCACAGTGGAGTTTGAGCTGACCCAAAGGAGGAATTCCTGAACTGGGGGGACCTTTCAGAGTGCTCCAAAGTCAGGATGGAAGGGCTGTGCTTTTTGTTCCATTTGGATTTGCCTTCAGATGCTGACTGCCCTGAGAAAGATGTGACCAGGCAGAAGCGACCCCAGGGGCCCTGATACCTCTGCCGAAGCTGACAACTAAGAGTTTTCTTTTGGCAGCACTCTCCGCTGGGGACAAGGCACCTTTTTTGGAAGAATCTGCAAGATTTTTCCATCAGGGTTCACCACAACTGTGATATAGACAGTCAGAAATTTTCAGGCCTTCACCTATCTGAGGAACTGGGCTATGTGGATTATTGACATTATTTCATAGTCTCCTCTAGTATCTCACGGGATGACTACTGTTATGTTCTTGATTTTAAAAATGAGAAAAGTGAGGCCTAGAGAAGTGAGGTGACTTTTCTGGGGTGACAGGTGGTAAGTATAGAAACCGGGATTTTAACTTATACACAGGAGTCTTTTTTTTTTTTTTTAACCAAGAACATGTATTGGTACATTGCAGATACACACAATGATCACATTCATCATAGTTAGTTGGTACCTGTACGTGATATATCTTGGTTCCCTCCTTCTGCACCCCTCCCTTCACCTCCCCTCCCTCCCCTCCTTATTTACAATAGCTTTACTTCCATTTTTCCATTTTTTCCCCTCTTTTCTTTCCCTTTCTTTCAGCCTTCCCCATCTTCTCAGCTGAAGTAGTCGTCGGTGCTTTGAAATTTACCCTAGCGCAGAGGGAATTGAAGCAGGCCCTTTGCTGTCCATTCTGTCTCCTTCTTTGGGTATTCGTACTTTAATTTTGCTCTCTTTTTTTTCCTTTTGGCAGTGCTGAGGGGTGAACCCAGGGCCTTGCACATGCTAACCGAGTACTCTGCCGCTGAACTACGCCACCGACCCCTGTTCTCAGGTAGTCTTCGTTCACTTTCGGGCATGCTGTCTGCCTGTGCTGTGATTTTGTCCTGATTAGAGGAAAGGGGTCTCCCTTTGCTTTAGTGGTTGCCGCAGTTTCTTTGCCTTGTCCTTTCCTCCCGGGACTTCAGGTCCACTTCAGGGCACAAGTCATAACCAGGGTGAGTTTCAGCCTCCACTTACCTCTTGGATTGGTGACTGCACATAGCACCTTGTCAGATGATGGTGGCATTGCTGCTGTTTCACACGGTTGGCTTAGAAATCTGCATTTCAGCCCACAACTCTGTCCTGAATTTCTCATTTGTAATTTCTACAACTCCCCAAACTGCTCACTTCCAAAGCAGACTTCCTCATCTTTCTCCTTCATTCCCACAAAAACCTCTTACTTTGTTTTTATTTTATAACTCAGTCATTGACAGGAACACAACAACCCAGTATCGTGTGTCCCGTAGTGCCGAATAAGGCAGACAGAGTCCTCCTCGGTGAATTCACGAGACGGGTGGGAGACAGACAAGACTAAAGAACAAATTGGTGAGTAATTCCAAGCTGAGATTGCTGTGATGAAAAACATTAACAGGGTTATGGGATAGAAACCGAGGAAAGGACAAGGTGATCAGGGACTACTTCTCTGATGAAATGGTTTTTAACTGAGACACAGGAGAGGGAAGAGCCAAGCGCAGAGGTTTCAAGCGTGATGAGTCATCGGCGATGCTTCCCCGGCCCACCTCCCACACAAACCGGGTCTACAGCTCGCGTTTCCTAGACAGCTCGTGAGTCACCTCCTTGCTCTGCTTCCCGGCCTGGTCTTGTGTTTATGTCACTGTGTTTTCCTGCCTTAATGACTTCATGCCTCTGAACTGCTACTCCAGCTAGCCTGGTCTTTCTCCCTTCAGGCTGCATAACCAACACAGAGCTGGCCGTATCATTGCCCTCCTTGCAACCTGACAGTAGCTCCTCTTGTTTCTCAAGGTAAAACTCAAGCATCTTAGGATAGATTCCTTCTCATCCTTCTGTGTGCACATTCTGACTCTTAGCCATATTGAATTGCTTACACTTCCCTCGCCGTGCCCGCCCTCAGCACTCTCCATTCTTTGTCTGGGTATCATTCTGGCACCCGGCACCACCGCCCGGGGAGCGCAGCGACAGGCCTGGTGTTGTGAGGCTTGTGACTGATCCACGTCCTCACAATCTTTGCTTGAGAACTGTCAGTTCTACCCTCAGGATGGCACCTTTCTTTGTCATATGTCTCCCGTCGGATGTGGCTGGCTGGTCTTGTTCCTTTGCCCACAATCTCAATTTAAAACTTTCTCGGTCAGGTCACTGAGTCTTCTTTCAACTATTTTCTTTTACTATGTGTGGTGTGTGTCTTATCTCTAGTCAGAAGTTGCATCTGACAGCTAAATCTTGTTCTCCTGACACCCGCCTCTGAGGTGCTGGATTCCACGTGCTCCCTCCTCTCAAGCAGACAAACATGTTTATTAGAAGAATGAATTAAAGAGCATAGCGGTCCCTGGGTCCTCCTGTTTCTTAGCTGGAATTTAAAATTCACCAGGGATAAAATCTAGATTTCTCTTGGTGGCACCACTAGCTCTGGGCATAGTCTCGCTGCATTCAGTGTTTATTCCTTCATCCGGATATCACGTATCAAGCACTTCAGTGCTCCTGAGCACAGCTAGAAGTGAAACACGTTGGTCAAACTCCATTCCACAACTTACCAACTCTTGTCCCAAGGTTTTTACACTGTTTTCGTTTTAAGGTCTCTATCTGACACTGACAAAAGGAGCCCAGAAAGGACTTTGGGTGATGACTTGAGGGTGGAAATAAGATGATGCACACAAAAGCACTTAGGCCGATGCCTGGCTGACAGTGAACACTCCTGAGGAGTGGCTATCAGGCATGCTAGACTCTGTGCTAGCTGCTAGATACCTGCCGTGGATTTCCCCTGGAAGTTAGTGAATAGTCTACAGATACACCATGTCAGGACAAGTAGTGCCATGTTCATGTCACAGTGATAATAATAAAAGCAATAAGATGGATCTACTTACTAAATACCTACTTTGTGCCATCGTATGTCAATGTGGTGCTTAGCTTTTCCCTAATATTCTGTTATTCTGCAAGAGAATATGTCACTAGCCCTTTTTACATATGAAGAAGCTGAGGTTCAGAGATTAAGGAATCCTCTTTTTTCAATTCTTTTTTTTTTTTTTTAGGAATCCTCTAAGATAACTAAGTTAACAAGTGGTGTCTGGGTGTAGGTCTACCTTGCTCAAAATCATACATGTTTAGCTAGTCCTTCTAAAATGGCAGAAAAGTTATCTTACCACTTAATGTCTCTCTTTTGTGTTAATAGGGATGCTGCTTCCAATTTTACTCTTCATAAACAACAATATATACTCGATACAGTTTTCATGGTATTATTTTCCTCCTTATTTTAATTTTGTTAATTTTGTTGACATGCTAATAATCTGAGCCACTTTTTCCATAGCTGTGTTGTTTTAGCTAATTGCACCTAGTACAAACTTACTGAAAAGTTGTAAAGGGATTTGGATAGAGATAAAACATACCCTAAAATCTATTGTCTAGGCCATTCTTCATATTTGATTTTTTATCGTCTTCTGCATGTATGGAGTGTTTTTTATTGTTCATCTTCTGGTGATTTATTTTGTCCAGTAACTGATCACTGTAGCCATGTAAAGCAGTGTGAAAGATCTTCAAGTTTTCTCCTCTTATTTTGTTTACCTGCTGATCAGTTTGCATTTTAACAATTATAATTGGTTGCTACCTAGATAAGAAATCAAGTGGAATTTTTACCTTGAAGGCAAATTCTGTAATTCCCTGCAGTCCATGAGTCTTTGGAACTCCCTGCTCCTCCTGAGAAAAATGTCTTGCTTTGTTGGTGTCCTCGACACCCAAAGACCACTGGTTACAGATTGAAGAAAACATAACGGTGTTTAGTCTTCTCAATTTTCATCATCTTTTTGGCATATTCTATGATGTTAGTAGTAATTTACATGAATTAGAGTCCATTGTATTGCCAAACTCTACTGGTTTTAGGAACACAGCAGTGTATAAGCCTTAGTCGTTGTCAGTCCCATGGGGATGGGTTAGGGCTGAGTATTTCTGGAATGGATGGAAATCCACCAGAGGAAAGATGATTTGAAAGGGGCTCAGAAAAGGACAAAAGAAAGAACTATACTTGGTTTATACCAGCATTTCCTGACTTTCTCTTAAGACTTTATTCATCTCATCTTGTTCTATAAATATCAATGAATTAAAAAATAGGAAGAATAAATACATAAAGGACTCACATAAATCTTTGAGAAAATGAACACTGCTCAGTAGAGAAATGGGCCATGGGTATGTATGTAAACATATTTTATACAAGAAGAAATATTAATAATGAGTACAATATCCTAATTCATCCCCATTAGTAGTAAAAGGAAATTAAGTTAAAACTATTATTACTTGTTGGAATATTAAAGATTTTTAAAATTGCTAATATTTTGAACTAATGAACACAGGGTGAAATAAACTCATGTTATAAGGAGAAAGAAATTTGGAAACTTGTATTAGAAACCCTTATTCTTCATATTCTTTGACACAAAAGTCCTCCTAATAGAATCTAGCCTAAGGAAATAATGACAAATATTTAACAACAAAAATGTTTATAATGATGCTATTTAATAAAAGGAAAACTTCCTATATTAGGGTTAGGGTTAGGTAAAATATGTACACCTGTGTAACAAAGTACAACTCTTTTAAATTGCATTCACAAAGAATTTTTGATGATATGGTAAAATGAAAACATATCTTATAAAAACACAAATTGTATATTTGGACTGTTAACAGCTATGTGAAGATAGTCATATAAAATGCTGGAAGTAGATATGTCTGATCAAAAACAGTTTATCCATCATTATTGGCTGATTTTTTACTTTATCTTTCTTCTATTTCTTACATTCTCTTTTCTTTTGAATCATCAATATCAAAATAATAAATGTTATATTTTTAAAAAGCAACATACAGAGCATTCTTTTTACTATTTGTCAGCACTTGCAAGTTATCTTGGCCATGTTTGTGTATCTTGGAAAAACCATCCTGATTTTGTTTCCTTCCTGGCCTCCTTTGAGGTGATGGATTGAAGTCTCAGGTCATCAGTGAGCCATGACATTTATAGGCCCCAGAGTCCCTGCTCATCTTGGACTTGGCAACGTTCCCCAAATCTCAATCTGCTTTTGTTATCCCCCTCAGGAGCGGGGTCCTCCTGAGACCCTAAGGAACTCCACATTCTCCCTCCTGCTATTCTGCCAGAAGGAGTAGACCATGTGTTTACCTGGAGACTGCCAACTCCCAGCCACAAATCAAAGTAATTGGCTGGAGTTAGTCAGAAGCACAGGGAGGTCACATTCCTCAGAGGGAAGAAAATGATGTCTAGGTTCCATCTGTTCTCATCCTCCCACCCTTTGGTTCTTTATCTCTAACATTTGTCCATGATGACTTATGGCTTTTTGAGATGGGGAGATTTGAATCAAGTTTTAGTTTTATCTGGTTTGGATCAGACCACTATATTTATTATAGAAACACAGAAGAGACATTAATAATTGAGATGAATTGTGCTTTGAATGGTTGCTATCACAGACATCTAACAAAACACCCACCGCCCGAGACTGCCAGCCAGACCAAAATACAAAGATGCTTGACAGGGTGGTGTTGGGCAGACAGAGGGATGCAGGGATTTCCCTTCTTCATTTGGCATTTTATATTGAATGTAGGCCCTTTGTTCATTCTTCCAGCCTAAATGATGATAAAACACCTAACACTGAGTAATATTTTTTACAAAGTGCTTTCTCACACACTGTTTCACGTAGGAGAGGAAGTCAGCATGGTGAGATGGGAGGAATTCAGGCTTTGGAGTCAGACATGCCCAGACTTAAATCCCCTCTATGCCATGCTATTCCTGGGATCGACCTGTGAATTTGGAAATAATGCCAGTTTTGCAGCTCTGCCATGAGCATTATTAATGGCATATGTAACTGGTTGGCTTGGTCATTCTTTTACTCACTATTCAAAAAGACTTTTTGTTTGTTCAGTCTCAGGAATCAAAGATATGAATTAAAGTCATAAGTGATAAAGAGGGAATAAAACAAACTTTATTCTTTTTTACATGGAACTTAAGAGTTTAATAGATTTAGATAGGTATTAAAAATAATTAAATTTTAAAAATCCACATTTCCCAATTTTTCTTGTAGTACAGGTGAACGTGTTCCATAGTTCTGGGTAGTGAAAGGTGATCGGGAATTGAGATTCTGGGAAATGTCACTCAAAATGGGTAGAGACAGATGCTGACATGTTCCAGTTTTGCCCGTAGAGTTTCTCTTTCCTCCTTCCTGGGATGTGGGTGAGCAGTCAGATACCTGGTCTCATGACTATTCCTGGGAGATTGGCTCAGATGGTCAAAGAAACCTCCACTCAATATGCTCAAGAGTCTCCAAAACCACAGGTTGCCTCTTCCAGATTTTTTCTTACATGAGATGAGAGAACGCTCCTAGCTTTCTGTCCTTTTATCTTTCTCTGGAGTTTTCCATGATAAGTGATCAAACCCAAATTCCTAATCAATACCTTCTCTCTGGACTCTTGTATTCCTTTTTGTTCCCACACATCCATTTTCTACACCATTTACAAGCGATCTTCTAAAGTAAAAATGATTATATCATTTTTTTATTCAAAACCAATTCAATAATTTCCTTTTATTTGTAAAAATAATCCAGAACCTTTAGCCTAGCCCATAACAAGGCCTTCTGTCTACCTTGTCAACCTCATTTCCAGGCCCTTGCTCCTTGTCACCAAACTCTGGTCACATGGACCTTATTGTGAAAAGATTTTCCCAAATTCAGGACCTGATTTTGCTTTCTTCTTACATCCTGTATGTATTCCTACTACATCTTAGCACTGAATAGACCTACTCTGACCCTGTAAGCTAAACTATGCTTTCTTGGTTAATCTTTCTTGCTCTATCGTATTATTTTTCCTTCCTAGCTTTTATGCCAAATCACATTTGTATTTAAGCTTATTTCTTCACTGTTTCCCTCCTTAGAGCATGACCTCCAAGAGGATAAGACCTTTATCTGCATGGTTGATACTCACACTGAGCACATGTCTTTGTACAGAATAAATCTTTGATAAATATTGGTTGAGTGTCAAATGAGTTAATTCATCAAACTCTACCATAGAAGACATGTGTCAACTATCAAATCGTGTATGTTTTCATAGACACAGAGTCAAATAGAGTTATAGGATTTTGTTGTGTGAAGGGAGCTTAGTAATCAATAGCCACATAAAGAGCTAGACGAGATCAGAAAGATAAATACATTTTTCAAAGATGTCACAGCATCCTTTTGCCCCAATCCTAAAACTTTCTAGAACCCACAACTCACTTGTCAAGCAATTTTTATTGATTCAGTGATTTATTGAATATTTATTATATGCCAGCAGGGAGCAATTGGAGAGAAGATGTACCTGTCATACACAGATATGTGTGATGACAATGTGTGCAGAAGCTAGTACACCATCCTCTGAGATCCCAATCAAGGCACCTAACTCAGCCTGGAAGCCAGGTGTAAGAGAAGAATTCAGCAAAAAGGTGGCATGCAATGTCTTAAAGATAAACAAGAGGTCCACAGGATGGTAGGGGTAAGGTCAGGGATTTCAGTTATGAGAAAGTGCACCTACAAAGACATGGAAATTTGAAACAGAAGGTCCAGAGCAAAAGTGAAGGACATTTGTGGGAGATTTAGGCAACTCCTGGCTCCCTTCCCCTGGGATTCAGCTCAGCCATCGATATGCTGGGGACTCTCTAGACCTAGCTCCTGGGCTCCTGCCTGTGATGGCCCACAACACGTGGGTTATGAATCCTGGCTCACTTCTCTGTCTCTCAGGCTAGACTGCATGTAGGAGAGTGCAATTAACGTGTGCTAAGCAGATGTTTGCATCTGGGCAGGGACCAGATCATAGAAGGCATAGAACATGAATGTCTGAGTGACGAGACTAGGTTTTTCATTTTGACTGATCACTGTGGTCTTTGCAATTGGGGTGGGGAAAGTCTTAAAACGAAGGCAAAGAGAGCAGAAGGAGGATATTGAAATAAAGAAACTATTTTGAAGATCCACCTTATACTTAAAATCTTCTTTGGTGAGCCCCTTAAAGAACAATGATCACAAGAAAAATTTAAGGTAGGCAAATATGATCCAACATTCTTGCATATTTCTTTCTTTTTTTTTTTGATGCTGGGAATCGAACTCAGGGCCTTGTGCTTGCAAGGCAAGCACTCTAACCACTGAGCTAAATCCCCAGCCCCTGCATATTTCATATACAGTGCGAACCCTAGATCCTGAGAAGGTCTTTCTTTCGTCTGTTTTGTTGTAATATAAGTAGTATATTTCCCTCCCCTTTGGTTCCTTGCCCAGCGTCCCTCTTTCTCTCTTCTTCACTGGCAAACTCCCTGAAAAGAAATCGTCTCTTTTCCCCCACTCAGCCACATCTCAAGCAACAGCAAACTATGCTTTCACCACTTTCCTGAAAATTCTCACATTGTCTAAATGGTTCATTTTGTTGACAGCTCTTTGGCTTTTAAAATCATATTTTTTCCAAAATCTGAAATATTAATTGTGTTTTTTCTCTTTCCATGCCCAGCCTCATTCCCACTCAACAGTTGATCTACTGTGGTGAAATTGCCTTTTAAATGTTCACATTCCCTTTTCTCTGTTTTGAATCTGGGGAGAACAATGTTATTGTCATTCACCTCCCAAGTTTCAATTTTACCCACTCACTCTGTCTTCCAGATGGGTATCCCCTGGCCTCCATTTCTTTTAGATGAATGTCTCATAGAGACCTCAAACTCCATCTATGCCACATCTCCCCACTCCTCCCTTACAGCCTCTTCATTCTCCTTGCCTCTTATCTCCATTGATGTAATTAGCATACACTCAGTTACCCTAGGTGTAATCCTCAGAGTAACTCATGACTCTTCTTCGTCTCACGCACATGCTCAAATCTCATTAAGAGCCAAGTTTCGTTAATTCTATCCATGGAAGAATTTTTCAATTATTAGCGCAATGAGAAGAATTGTTCAAGAGTGATGCTGAAAGCTCACCCTCATTGTTTGAACAGCAAGCTAGCTTAAACCAGGCTTTCTTCCTCACCCAGATCCCACGGGTCCGGTCCTTCCTCCCCCCACCTGGGCCAACAGCATCATTTCTTGGACACAGACCTCCAGATTCTAGAGGCAGCATCCCAGACCAGTTCCCAAACCGCGGCACCTCCGACATACAGTCTCATCCCAGGCAGCTTGTGCATTTCTCCAATGACAAGACTGTTTTTCAGGCTTGTCCTTCAAAGGGAGAGGCTGACTTGGGAGCCACAGCTGACTTGGGAGCATTGTTCGGCTGGAGCACAGACCCAGAGTGCTTGTGTGGCTGCAGCACAATCCTCTGAGGGATAATATTAGGGTTTGGAGTCCTCTGGCTTTGTTGACTTCTTTTAAGCCAGTTTGTAAGTTATTTTCTTCTTCAGTAAGGCTATTCCTTAACCTTTGCCATGTGGCCTGGCAAAATATAACTCAATTCACTGTAATAGTGGGGCTTCGCCACAAGGGACCAACCTGGCAAGCCACATTCCAAGCCCCTCCTGTTGTCCTAAAGCAGCATCTCCTCACTGAGTCAGTGCAACAACATCGTAACTGAACTGCCGCCTTGGATCTTGCCCGCGCCTTTCCACATCCCGACCTTCACCCAGTCTCTGAAGGTAAGTGTAAAACGAAAGTCAGATCGCCGACTCCCCCTTTTAAATCTTTCAGCAGCACAAGGGGCCTATAATGGCATTTCTCTTTTAAAGGAAAAGAAATTCTCTTGGACTCTCGGTGGACTTATTTATTATATTAACACAATCTATGGGTGCATAAGACTAGGTCTAGCCATTTTATTCTTCATAGATAATACACAAATCTAAAGCCAAAAGTTAGTATGGTCATGTGTTGTTTAATGATGGGCACACAGTCTGAGAAACGTACTCTTCAGCAATTGCACCACTGTGCAACCATCACACCACAAACTAAGACAGTTATGTCACTAGGTGATAGAGACTTACAGGACCACCGTGTTACGTGGATCTGAGGTTGAGGGAAACATCACGTGTGGTGCAAGACTGTGTATGATAAATATAAACAAAACTATGGAATCAATAAAATTCTAATGGGCAACATAATTTTAATTTGAAAGATTAATAATGGAAAGAAACTAAACTTTCCATATGTCTAATTTCTATCTGTAATCTGTTGGTGTATCTTAAAATACTTAAGAGAGTAAAGAGGGCAATACTGCATACTTAAGAATGCTATTCACAACGTTATTGAGTAGCATCAAAATTTTGTTTACTATTTTAGGCTATTCAGACCACCTACATGTCCTAATTCTGCCTGTGGTATAATCATTACATGCCAGTTTTAATGAGCTGTCTGTCAATCCCTATGAGGCTACCTTGTTCTCTTGAAGATAAGGTTATCACTATGGCGCATGCAAATCTGCATTAAATGATCACTTAATCCAATTATTATTGGATTTGTGAACAGGAAAATAATATTTCAAGGTACTTTTTTTCCCTTATAGATGTCATAAAAATATGGAAGGCCTTGGTGCAGAGGCAGCGGAAGTGACCCTTTCAGACCATGTTGAAATGTCTTGACTGTAAATCATATTTTCTGTCATTGTTTCCATTATATCTGAAATGGGGAAGAAAATCTACCCAACTCCTGAGAAAGCTTTCTTTGTATAGTGTCCCAGGATGTTATTTGGCTTTTACTTGGCACAAACAAACCAGTTAACTTTTATATTTGTCTCTGTTCATTTGGGATAAGCAGGCAACACAGGGGAGGACAATAGTCTTATCATGATGCCACATCAGAGTCTTAATTTATTGTTTACTGTAAGGCACAAAATCATATTCTAACAAAATGGATTTTATTTCAATTATTGCAAGAAAGAAAGGTTTTGTCATTCTAACTCGTAAAATAATTCCACATGAATACAATGAACTCAGTGTAGGACAATTGTCATTTTGCCATTTGGAAGTGTCATCCTAACCTCATACAATCAAGTGCACTTACTAAAGCATTAAAAGTTGAAAACTGTCACTTGAGGTCACAGTTACAAATTGGTGGTAGTGCAGTATTTGTTTGGATCATGCAGAGATATGTATTTGAAACCAGATTTGAATGGTTTATGAAATGAAGCATACAATGTCTTTAATAATGTGGGCCTTACCACCCCTGATAATTTCATAGTGAGTGTGATCATTTCTTCACAAAATGGACTCACTAAGTATTCAGCACCCATACGGCATCCGAGGTGACCATAATGTGACCACAGACACTGAATATGGTAACCATTAAATGATCCAGAACATGTGTCATTCTGTTCACCCTTCTGTTTAGGGTTTTTGTCTACTTGCTTTTGTTTTCTTTTGTTTAGATTCTTTCTCATCCAAATGAGAAAATAAAAGTTTTCTTTGAGACCTTTTGAATCCCAAGAGTGTTTCTCACTTCCTGTCCCATGAGGCTCCGTGGACTCTAGTTTGAGCATTACTGGAACTAACGCTAGTTCCTTAAATAGGTGCCCATATTCATTTTTCAGCAGACCTGCTCTCCTCATTCATCATACAGTCCACCCTCTCGCCACATAAATGGCCTCTCTCCCCTTGGACGTTCCAGGCATGGATGACAGAGTCCTGATGCCGGCACGCATCTTCCTCCTTCTGCCTGGGATGCCTGTTCGACCTCATTGGACTGACAAACTCCCACTCATCCCTTAGGACTCTCTGTGGTGCAGGTGAGGTGTCTTCTCTCTTACAGTCTTCCCAAGTGCCTGCGGCAGTTAGCTTGCTTCCCTCTCCGTATTCCTCAGAGGACTATCTAAATCAGACACCCTTGCAGCACCAATTCCTTCACATTGGAAGCAGCTCTGTGAGTCATGTGCTAAGTGCTCTACCTCGTTTCTTTCTCTGTGAGACCAAGGAGCTGCCTCATCACCTTTCTTCTGAGGGCCGAAGATATTACAAACATTTTACAGGGTAAATAAGATGGTAAGAGTAAGTGAAGGAGAAGAAATGTGAAGGTCAAATATAAAGGAGGCTGTGATGAAGAGTTTTAAGTCTCTTCCAAACAAGGATGATGCACACGGGGACCGCCACAGCTTGAGTTTAATTCCCCTCTTCTGGAAAATCAGCTGCCATGTCAAACGTCGCTCCCATCCCATTCTTTCCCTCCTCTCCTGGGAATCGGATTCCACTGTGTGTTAGACAACCTCACAGTATCTCCTATGTGTTTCCCTTTTCTGGTCTATATTTCGGCTTCTCTTTGGTGTCTTTTGTACAGTATATTCTGGTTCTTCTCTAGTTCCCCGATTTCTTTTTCAGCTTGGTCTAACATGGTTTAAATACAGCAATTTAATTCTTAATTTTGGTTATTGTAATTTAAGTTTAGCTATGTAACTTTTCATAGTATCTTATTTCTCATAGATAATTTACAGCATGCCTTTTATATATCCAAAGTAAAATGTATTAGTTCATGGTCTGTGCCTGATAATTGACGCATATCAAGGCTTTGTGGTACAGAGATGACTCTTGTTGTCCCACTCTTTTCCCTTGGCCCTTACCAGTTTACTGCATGCTGGACCCGCCTCCAGTGCCAGACTCAGCATCTCAAGTGAGCTAAATCCACATGCCTGAAGTGCCAGGCGACTAACATGCCCTGGGGGTAGCTTTGTCTCTGCAGTCTTTCCCCAAAGATGGACACATCTGAGGTCTGTGTTTTTCCTGATCCCAGAGTTTTCCAGGAGGACTGAGCTCTGGTCTCCCACAGGAATATCCAGCTTGGCACTGCGGGCTTTACTGGTGGTTGTCACCCCTCCTCCCTGTGCCACTTCTCCACCCCTGCTGGCTACCCTGAATCCAATCCTTGACTCGGTGCATCCCACATTAAGGTGGTGAGTCTGAGGGCTGGGAATGTAGGGGGCCCTAGTCTCCATCCTTGGCACTTAAAAAAAAAGAGGTGGAGTCTGTTTCTGTTTTTTGTTTTTGTTTGTTTTTCATTTTTCCCATTCACTTTGCTTATAGTACCATGTTTCCTTACCGCCTGGTTATGTTTCTGAACTCACTACTATATGTAAAAAATACTCGTGTGAGTTACTGGTGACTTAGGTTCCTGACATCTTTCTCCAAAGAGGATTTTTGGCAATCTCTGCTAGAATCTTGGGGCAATACTGATTTTGGAGGGCATTAACCAGAGTTTGCTTTTGGGATCCTTTGACCCCTCGTTGTGCCGAGCCAGGGCTGTAAATTCAGCAAAGTTGAATTTGTCTCTGGGTCACTCTCGAGGCCATTTAGGGTTCTCTGTTAGTGTGAAGGGCTGTCAGGCTTCCTAGACAGTGCAGGCCGTGGAGCCTTACTTTCTCTGCCATCTTTCAAGGCCACAAGACCCACAGTGGCTTCTTCCAAATCGGCAGCTGTGCTCAGGGTGAAAGTACCTTCGAGTGCTGAGCTTTCGTCTGTAGATTTTCGGCTTTTCCTAGATTGTGACTGAGTCATTCTTGGGGTGTTTTTAGCTCTTAAGTGTCTTTAAAAGGCACTTTTTATAGTCTCTCTTTTTGGTTGTTTTCAGTGGGTTAATTAAAATATCTAGATCGTCATTGCTGGAAGAAATTTCTAGGTTATAGTCTTACTGTAAAACCTCTTTGTGTCTTACATTTACTATCCTGGCAGCTGGAACAGGACCAGGAACATGGTTAGTACTCAACAGATGTGTGCTCTTGAAAGAATTTGTAGATCAAGGATAAAAACAACTCACCTAAAAAGCTGCACTGAGGGAAAAATGGGACAGCACATGTGAAAATATAGATTCAAGTGTCATTTGATAAGTCCAGAGTGGTTTTAGTGATCTGCTCCCAAAACCAACTGTGGGAAGAGGCAGAAGTAAAAACCAAGAGTCCTGATTTCCACTCCAAGTTCCTATGAGAGAGGGTGCTCCAAGGAATAGCCACGTTTCAGTCTTAGAAAGGCAATTCTTCCAGGGAGGGATGGAGTTCCTACTGATGGCTTCTGGTCAGGGCAAGACTCTCAGTGCAACATGGCTGCTTCCCAGGATCTTTCTGGTTGCATGTAAATTGACTCTCTCAACTCACAGTCTGATGATACTACATTGTATGCACAATTCAGAGAAGCAACTGAGCAAATAAGTGAACATGCATAGCACTGTTACAAAAGGTGAAAACATGCATAGTACTGAAGATAGTCTGGGTAAAAGGCAGGTTTTCTCTGGCCACCGTTTGTGACTTTAAATTGAATCTAGATTTGTGTTGCGTTTGGGTGGGACTGCATAGTGGACTGTATCTTCTTCAATCAATTAATACTGAGTGTCACTCATGAATACTGCTTTAGTTAACGTCCACTCAGTTCAGCTCTCAAACAGCATCCACTGAGGCCGTGCTGTGTGCACTGGGCTGGGGTTCAGAGATCAGGAATTAATAACACACACAGCCTTCTTTCAAAGGGATTGTGTCTAGTAGGCATACAGAGACACAGGAACAATTATTATACACCAAGTCACCTCTCCATCGGTGCCCCAAAGATTTGTGTGTTCGGGCTGTGGGGTGTCTTCATAGGTGGATTCTCCAATAATTTTGGTCTTTAATTACATATTAGTTCATCAATTCAGTGAAAATTAACCAGAGGAGATAGTAGTCTGTCTATCAGGGTTACTTGGGACACGAATGGAGGTGACCACACTCTTAATGTTTTCGAGAGCACGTGTGTTTCCTTCGGCTACGTGTCTTTCTCTTGTGAGTCCATTCTGTTTCCCCGGACCTGAATTTCACCAGCCGCCAGAAGGAAAGACTGTTCTTACTTAAAAATTCAGCTTAAAGAGAAGCTGGAGACTATGCAAACCTTCTGAGAAATCTGTTTCTCAACAAATTATTCATTCACTTTGCAAATGCAAAAGATTGGATAAATTTCAGGGGAAAAAAAGAAATTTGATCAGATAGGTTTCCATTCTTCCTAGCTTTGGGGAACTAATTCACTCTGAACTGATTCAGCTTTCCCTGTCTAGTATTTCCACACAGCTCTAAAGGGTCTGAAGGATAGACACTTTCTTGATTTACTGGCCATGGTGTGTGTGTGTGTGTGTGTGTGTGTGTGTGTCTGTGCGTGTGTGTGTGTGTACTGGTGTAGTGTGAGGGGTTATGATGGGAAAGAATGAGACTAAAACCTACTGAGAACAAAAATAATGTCATTCCAAAGTGCACCTGGCATCTGATACTGAGCAGAATGGATTTCTGCATAGTATTTGATATAAATGGGAAAGGGGAGGGAGGGGAATTCTGCTGTGTCAGCGCGGGGATCGTAAATGCAGTAAAAACGGTACCAGAAACTAAAAAGGGGCAAAGGAAATGGTTTAAACACTTTGCATAGAAAAAGCGAGTGCAGGTAGAGGTGTTTAAATGGACAAAAATAAGTATCAATCAGAAAAGGAAGGAAGAGAGGGAGCGGAGGGATGAAGGAAAACAGAGGGGGGAAGAGAGAGAGACAGAAAGAGAGAGAAACAGAGAGACCGAGAGTTAAAAAGATGGAGGGGGGGACCAAGTACAAAAGCTATTTCTGGAAGACCATTTCTTAAAATGCTGTGAAAATAAAGAAGTGTACAGAAATAAAGTTGTGTGAGAACTGTCCCCTCTTCTGCTTTTCTTTGCAAAACTTCTTCGTTTATCTTCTGAGTTTGCTCCAGCATCCGGTACCCTCTAGATTCCTGAGTTTCCTTGTCAAGAGAAATATTTTTTTCTGATAAAACCCACTGGAAGTAAAGTATTCAAATACACTTCTGTCTCACAGACAACATGGCGAAATAAGTTGCTAACAGTAGACCTGTGGAATGTGTGACGAAGATGATTTTTGGATGATTTTTGGATTTTTTTCCCACCTTCTGGGAAAATTCAACCATACATTCCAAGTCACCTACAATCATGTCCCGCAAGGGCCAGTTCTGAGAGTAACAGAAAAAGCAAATGTTCTAGGAGGGGGAGAAACATGTCAAGAGAGAATTGATGAGAAATAGGTAGAAGTAGAAATGTTCATTCATGGAAGTCCATCTTCATAAACCCTAGAAGGTGGCCTCCAGCTGGCAGTGTGATTATCAGCGAGAGAAACAGTTATTGATCATCCAACAAGTATCAAGGATGCTGCCATAGGATTTTAAATGTGTCATCTCAATTCTTACAAAAGCCATATGAGGTAACTTTAATTCAACTCGTTTTACAGGTAAGAAAGTCAAGGATTGAGAAGACTGAGAAATTCACTTGTGGTAAACTGACATCTAATTGCTACCAAGAGTAATAAAAACAGTTATCATCGATGGAAAGCTTATTATGTGTTCTGCACTAGGTTAAGCACTACACATGTTACCCAGTTTGATCCTCATAATGACCTTATGAAGTAGAATCGGTTTCTCCCAAACTATAAGAGGAGGAAATATCATGTAACAGGACGTGGCAGAGATTGGGTTAAATCCAGGTCTGCCTGACAGGACCCCAGTCTGCCTCGTGCTGTGGTTGGTGTTCCCTGTGGCTGCTGCTTCTCGGGCCTCCCAACCCCGGCGCTTTATGTTGTACTGTCTTGTCTTCCTTTAAGTCTCTACCTGATCCTGGACACCCTGACCTTGACCTCTGTCCCCCAGAAAAGAAGAGAAAGATGCACTTTGCAGCAGACACTGTTATGCAGTCACCAAACCTTTAAAATAACTCTACAAAGCAGACGTTAGTATCTCTAGATGAGGAAACTGAGGCTCAGAGAATTCAGCAAACTTCCCCGAGGTCATACTCAGGAAAGTGATGGATTTGGACTTTAACATTAAATCCATCTCATTCTGAGGCCAGTGTCTTTCCACTTTCCTGCAGGGCCTCTCGAACGTGTTCTGGGGGAGTAATCCTGGGCTCACAGTGGGGCAGGGGATTAGAATTCTGAACAAAGGGCTTTCTAATCATTTTACTGTCAGAGGGCCTCCACTTTACTTAGTACGAAACTCCAATTTTTCCAGTGTGAAAGGAAGCCTTTGCAAAATAGAAAAAGTACTTTCATTCCAGAGAGAGTCCTAGGAATAAAAAAAAAAGTGCAGAGAAAAGCAGTGGAGGAGATAGCTAATACCACTAGTTTCATTCTCATAAGGGAAAGAGAGACATTTTAGAAAAGATCTATTGTGTGGACTTGAAAACATGAAGCAGGGTCAGGAGCGCTATGCAGCAGGCCCGTGGAGGAAGTGGCCACTGGAAGAATAGCCTTGATTGCGAGCCAGTGTTAATTAGGCTTTCAGAGCCACAATGAGCACCGAAGATTGAACTCTAACCATCAGCTCGTACATGAGAGTTTTTTATAATATGAAAAGTTGTTTAATTCTCCTTTCACGTTGTCCTCTTGAATCCTCACATTAATAGAATCGTTTTCTGGGGAAATATCAGCAGCAAGAAAATACAAAATATGAGAATTTTTTCAGTGCTTATGAGAAGCAGGTAGGAAATTGAAACCTGATTTCTAGGCATGTCTTATAGCTTTTCTATCTACCACCCACCAGAGAAAATTTTTCCTTCTGGAGAATTTACAAGTTTCCACATATAACATGCTGAAGATGGCCTGGGTCCTGCTTGGTCCTTACTCAATGAGGAAGAAACATACAAACAAACAAACCCGAACAAACATGAAGCTAAGGGAGTTTTGGCAAAGAGAAGGTAAAATATTCTGAGAAAAGAGAATGAGAGGATCATTTCCCTTTGGGTTATTTTTGGTTTTATTTCATCTTAATAGTCACTAATGTTATTTGTTTATTATCTTTCTCCCTCAATAAATGGAAAAGGTCCATGGAGTTGGGGGTATATCATTCAATCTCCATGTAAGTGTAGTCATTAAGAATTGGGCTCTGAAACTAAGATTATTCTGTTTAGATTGCAGCTTCAGTACTGTTAGGTTTGAAACCTTGGGAACATTCCATCTCCTGGGCTAGGAGGGTGATAGTAACTACATACCTCACAAAGTACTAGAAAAACCGAATGATTTATTATTTGTTAGAATAGTGCCCAATGCCCATGTAAACCAGATGTGTTACTCTTCACAACTGTAGCCCCATTACTTAGTATAGTCCTTACCTAGAGTAGTTGGGAGAAAAAGGAATGAATGGATACATAGTGAAACAAATGTTTTGTTTCTTTCTTCTTTTAGAAGAAACTTTTTATTCTTGAATAAGTACAAATTTGATATATTTGTCCCAAATGCTAGAATATAATAAAAATGAGGATGCATGTCTAAGTGGCACACTGATATTTTTTGTTTATATATTCACACTCCTAATAATTCTAGTAGCATGTTACTTCTGTTTCATGATTGTTTATAAAGCGATTATGTCTGCCCAAAGGCAGTTCACATCCACCCTTGGAATACATTTTGGTTCTTAGTGAGTTCGCTTTAGCTTTACCTCCAAATGCAATCAAAGGTGACCCATTGAGAATTCTGTAGAACAAAGAGCTTCCCTATTTAGAACTTCCTTTGAAGCCAATTCGTTGTTCTTGTTGTGAATTTTAATGCCTCCCTTCTTTCTCTCTTTCTTTAAAGTTATATTTTAAAATGCTGTGATGGAGGAACTATCTGATCAAGAAATGAATAATTCTTCACTGATGGTAGTTGATACAGATAGCTGAGTTGAACCTACATTTACTCAGGGCAGCGGCAGCATTATAACAATCCATTTAATTTGAGGTGAAGCTGGCTGTCACGGTGTGAGCACATCCCTCCAGGGTTTGTGTTGGGCACTTGGTATTCAGTGAGGTGATGTTGAGACGTGGTGGAACCTATAAGAGATGGAATGTAGTGCAGGGTAGCTAGGTTATTGGGGAAGCTGCCTTTGGAGCGGATTAATACTGTTCTAGTTGGATCGCAAGTGGTTATAAAAGAGCAAAGCTTGCCTGTCCCTACTGTCTGGCTTTCTGCCTTGCCAAGGGATCTTTCCTGCACGTGACCACCATAATGCCATCTACCATGAGGCCTGTAATGTTAACAGAGGGCAAACAAATGGGCCTGCCTGATCTTGGACTTTCAGCCTCTAAAGCTGTGAATGAAATAAAATCTTTTCTTTCTACATTACCCAGCCTCAGGTATTTTCTTACAGGAATGGAAAATGAACTAGTGCACTGACGATCTGGAACATTAAAATATTTCTCTCTTCTTGCAAGATGGGTTCTAATGGTCCCAAATAAATACTGTTAGGTGGTTTTGTATTCAGTGAATATTCTTCTTCTTCTTCTTTTTTTTAAATCCATTCTCTTACATTGAGATATCCTGAAGAGATAAACCATGTTGTCTACATGTGTTGCCGGATGTTTATAATTTCTCTGGGTTATAAAAATGGAAACATTCGTGGTCACTAGTGACACTAATGTCACTTCCACTGTGTATATTTTAGGGCTACAGTTTCCAGCCTTCTTGGAAAAATGTTGTCTGATAGCTTACAACACTAAATAACCCTGAGGGTGAGGGTTAATAATAAGGATGATATGAAAAATCAAGAATAGCATGTGAATTAAGGTCCAGGTAAACTCCAAGTCATCTGCGCAAAAGAGTAGGGTTTGTTTCAGTATTTTAATTGTATCAATTTAGTATTCCACTTTCCTTATATTTATCTGGAGTGAAGTTAAACTCTGTATGTGTCTTACTAAATTTTTCAAATTAAACTTTTAATCTTAAGATACTTACAGACTCACGTGCAGTTGTAAAATACAATACAGTGTGACCCTGTCCACCCTTGCCAGTTTTCCCCAACGAATATCTGTTATAACTATAGTACTAATCACTAATTTGTTTTCTGTTTCTATAAAAATTTTGTCATTCCAAGAACATTGTATAAATAAAATCACATAATTTTTATCTTTAGGAGAAAGAATTCTGTAGTTAATGATGGGGATAAAAATTAAGAATTAAGGGCTTTGCATGGTGCTATTAACACTGTGACCTCGGGATAATCACCCACCTCACCTATAAATAGTAGGTTTGATGAGCAATGACCTCAGAGGTCGCTTTTGAGTCAAAATCATGTGACTCAAATGCATCACAATTGCCACTGGAGGGCAGAGCTGAGGCTTTGGAAGGAGGAAGGTCAGTCTCTGGGATTCTCACCCAGGATGCTTGCTGCAATGTTCTAGTCTTTTCTAGTATTGAGAAGACTACTGGGTCCTTTCCTGCCATGTAAAAATCTGTTTCTATTTGAAGTTATAGAAAACCTAAGAATGGTAAGGGATTTTTCTCCCTGCTCCTTATTAAGTGATTTTTAGAGACATTTCTGAACCATAGAAAAAACAGAACATTTTTACGTGAAACTCCAGCTCTTATTCTCCTGGACTTACGAAAAGGACACTGGAGTAAACCACCATACAGGGATATCTCCTTTCAGTGATGTGTCCACAGATCAAACAGACGTCAGGGCAGAAGCTGATGGGAGGATAGGTGGTTTGGCTGCTATTGCCTTGGATGCAGGTTGTAGTATTAAGACTGGCTTTGCAGCATCTCACTTGTAGAGTTGTGCAGGTTCCCATGCTCAGAGCTGGTTTAATAGTCTACCATCAGTTTCCTGAAATTCTCAATCATTTTATCATTGAACTTGTGTTTCGTAAGTAAAATCCAGTGGGATGTTGGGGTGGGTGTGTGAACAGGGGAGATAACTGCAATATGTATGATTGGATTCCTAAGGCTGCATGAGAAACGAATTACAGTGGATCTTCTATGTGTGCAAATTAAGTGAGATTTAAAGCCTGTGTAAATTAGCTGTGGTATGTTTACAACTGAATAAAGGGGCACTGATAGCCCATTCGCACCAGAACTTGCTTAGAACACAGGAAAAAGACAACATTCTAAGAAACATGAATGACCAAGGTCACTTATATTCTTTCTTATGTTACTTCCCTGAAACTTATGCAGATAATGAGGATATGAAAGGGAAGATTCCTATTACTTTTATTCCTTTTAGTTCTTCCATACTTTCAGTAAGTCAAAAGTGGAATGTTCATGCACCAAGAAGTGAAATAAAAGCAGTTTAGACTTCTGCAGTATTTTCATTATTCCAGTAAGAACAAAATTTATGCATGCATGAGCTATGAAATGAGAGTTGCATAATTTTAGTAATTATACATATCAGCTAAATGCTCTGAGAGGTACATTTAAAACAGGTATTATACAATAAATGTAAATGGTAAAATTTATAATAATAGTTTAAGATTGCAGTTTTCTTTATTTAGCACACTAAAACAAACAAACAAAAAAACCAAATTTCTTGATGTGTGTAGAGAGGAACCATAGAAGAAAGAAAAAAAGCTTTATATTTAGTACTTTTTTAGTAATGTTTTCTCTATTTTGTGTAAAGCACCCTGCATTTTCACTTTGTGCTGAGCACCACAAATTATGTTGCCAGCCCTGGGTGGTGTGAAGTGCTGAGCGCATGCCAATAAGCAACATCCTCCTTAGACGCATTGGCTGAATTTTTTAGTTTAATGAAAGTGAAATCAACTTTGCTAATTTAATAAAAGTTATTTTGGGTTCTTTTGCTTTGTTTGGGGAGGATGCAGGATACTTATGTAACTGAAGGAAAAGCTGAGAAACAAATTTCAGAAAAGCCAGAAATAAAAAAGAAAAAAGAAAAGGCAGAAATTAGGAGCATGCTGGGGATCTATACGGTACGTCTTGGAGGTACCGTAACTGCAATGAAGTTGTTTCAAATGATTGTCTGTGTTTGTACTGGCGCATCCACAGTCTTAGGCTAGAAGGAGAGTTTGATCGATGTATGTTGGCTTTCCAATTTTCTAGGGGAGGACAGACTTCTTTGACTGACGGCACTCCAAGATTGCACACAATGGGAAAGATGTCATTCCTCAAGTATGAATTAGGGTGCTGGACCACAGGAAGGGGAATGCAGACTGAATCTCTAATTCAATAAATGTCTCCTAAATGTGAAAGTCATCCCCAAAAGATTATTGAGGGTATGGTTTTGCCTACTGTGTGTACCAAAATCTTAGCTTTAATAATCTCCTCATTCCACACATATCTACGTATAGCAAAACTCAGTGAAATTATTTTTACTTATTTCTTCAGCATATAGACTCTACTACATACTCTATATTGTGTTAAATGTTGTTGTTAATATGGTGATACAGTCATGCCAAAGACAGAGAAGATCCCCATCTCTATGGAGATTACAGTCTAGGAAGACTAGGAGGATGCTTAAAGTTTTACTAGAGATTATGGAAAAATAATGAACATTATAGCATTCTGATATCTGGAAGTACATGTACAAAGGGCGCACTGTTGGGTTCTAGTATTAATGTCTCACTAATGTCTCAATCTTTTCTTTACAGTAGGTGATAGAAATATGCAGCCAGTGTTTGCAAAAGCATAACCTTATTTATTCTTCGAATATCACTGTGGTAGATGCTGAACTGGCGTGAGTAACTCTTATTTCAGATTCTGCACACCAGAACACAATAGTTAAGAGAAGGGGCTTTTGGAACTCAGCTGCTCGAATTCAAGGTTGACCTCAGCACTCACAGCCACATAAGCTTGAGCGTATTATACAGTCTTGGTGTTCCTCTCTGTAAAATAGAAATGTCCTTTTGTCTACCTGAGTAGGTCCTCAGTAAATGCTATGGCGACTACCACCACCACCACCAAGGTCCGAGTCAGCTTTGTGCTGTCACCTTTTTTATTCACATTCTTTAAGCTCTGACATCTCTAAATTTCCTCCCCCTTCTTTCTATTGTTTAGATGACAGAACCGTTTGCTAGGATTTTCTGTTATGATAGAAATATTCTATATTCTTTGCTTTCTAAAAGGTGGCCATTAGTCTCACGTGGTCCTTGAAATGTGGCTAGTGTGACTAAAATTTTAAAATTTCATTTAGTTGAAACTAAATAAATAAGTAAGTATATGGTTAGTAGAGAGTGCAGAAAAAACTTTAATTAGATAAAGTACAACATAGAATCTTGGCACAATGATATTTCTCTGATAGGAATGTAGCTGAGCTGGAGGAGAGAAAAAGGCTTAAAAAGTTAACTTTTTCTCCCTTTTGCTTTTCCCTTTTCTTCTTTTCACTCCTTCTCCCGTCATCATTTATAGCAATGATGCTGGCAGACACTTCAGTATCAGACTCATCATCTTTTAGAAAACTGAAGAGTTGAAGGGACCCGAAGGTGAAGGGAGAGAGTGGGACTCTAGTCTTGATTTTACCCTGGAACACTGAAGCATTCTTGCAGTTCTCATAACAAGCTCAGGTCACCAGGACAGAAGACCTGGGAGGCCAAAAATTGGAGCAAAGCTGAGCTAGTGACTAAGAATTCACATTTTCTGGTGTCTCTCCTGGGACTCTGTACATCGCAACTTAGAGGAGAGCCAGGATTCAAGGACTTTGGATCTTGGTTATAAAACCTGAGCAGCAACTATAAGCCTTTTAAATTTCCTGTTTATGATTCTGTTCTGAATTTTCTTTATGTACAATCTTCAGAAATAATATTGCTAAGAGTTCTCCCTCCAAAAGATTTTGCGAGATGTTTGTCTCCTGACTCTTGTTAAGATGATACATGAAGATAATGTCAAGGCAGATGCACTTTTGTCTTTAGCATTTTATTGAAAGTGAATGGAACGTTCCTAACACTGTTGGAGGCATCCGTACTGCCTTGGAAAGAATGAGAATCTTTGTAGCACAAATGCAAAGAGGAAAAAGGGTCATTTGAGAGTTTCTAACTTCCAAAATAGGTTACTAGAGTCCACAGAAGTACCACAGCTGAACAAGTTTTAGAAAGCAAAATTTTTGGAAAGAGATTAATTAAGAGAGGAGGGTGGGGGTACAACTCAGTGATAGAGAACTTGCTCAGCATGTTCTCATGGTGTGTGTGGGGAGTCATCGAGATGTACAAGGATAGCTCTCAAGCATAGAAGACCTAAAATTATGCCAGAATACCATATTGGAATGGGAAGCAAAAAAGATGCAGATGATCCTGCACCTAGGGGCTTGGAATGAGGATCACTGAGATGGTAGGGAAGTATAAAATAGAATGGAGGGTTGGTGACATAGCTTAGTGATAGGCTGTTTGCCTGACATGCACAAGGCCATAGGTTTGATCCCCAGCACTTGAAAAATAAATACAGATAAACAAGTAAATGGATAAATAAGTAAGATGGGATGGAGTTTGGGCTTAGAGAAGAAGCTGGGCAAGGATCTCCACTAAGATTACTTCAGTAGGAATGGAGACAGCAGCGAAACATGACTGTCTCCCAACTGCAGTGCAGCCTCATAAGAGGGAGACTCATTATATAGACCATCTACCAGCTATGAAGCCGTTGTTGATGGGACCTGGTGGGGCCATTTGGTGATGGCTTCTGGCCCACCTACCATTGGTGGGTTGTCCATTGGAAGTGTGGCTTCAAGCTATCCCAAGAGGGCATCCCCCATTTTTCAACCACCCCAGGACACTCAGCAGCACTTTGTGTGTGTGTGTGTGTGGTACTGGGGATCGAATCTAGGGCCTTGCATGTGCCAGGCAAGGACTTTGACTATGAGCTCACACACTCTCTTAAACAGGTGGTGAAAAGCTTTGATGCTGGTTGGTATGTGGGTAGTGTGGAAGGGGGCATCGGTGGGTTACATTGGTGGGTGGGAGAAACCCACCCTGGTTGTTTAGGGAACTTTGCCAGAAGTTAACTGTCTGACTTTGTCAGAAGAGGAAACTCTATTTCTTTATAATCTGGATGCTTTAGACCTCCTTTCTCTATTTATGCTATATTGTAGGAGACACCTCCTTGAATATTTTGGGTAGAAAAGTAGCTTTCTGGTTTTCATGTATTAATATGAAAATGGTTGCAATAATTAAGAGGACATTTTCAAATTGTGGCACCAATACTGATCATCTCAGTAGTACATTCAATTCAGTTCAATCACATTCACCAAGCATAGATTAAGTGCCAACTCTGAACCAGGTACCAGGCTACTTACTGGTGATACGGAGTTGAAGGAGGCGCGATTACACCTACTCACAGTCTGGACACAGCTTAGCTCTGTGTTATTCCTTAAAGATGCTGCTGCTTATCTAAGATATGTAGCCAGTGTGGGGCACCTGGTAGGCATGGACACATACCAACAAATGAGTTTGGCTTTTCTTCCCTCCTGGCTGCAAACTATCAGTGACTCATTTAGTGGTGACTTACACAGCCTTTACCAAGGTTCAAAAGGTATTTAGTGATTCTGCACACTCTCTCCTCTCTTCTCAGCCCTAAAGACCTTTCCAACCCTCTGAGTACCTCGGTGTCTACCTCCCTAGCTCCAGGACAAGCTTCTGCATCTCCCACAGTGGAATTCCTCCTGGCTTGGTTGTTCCCATTTAGCTCTGGGGACAGCTGCTTGAAGGTGGCTGAGTGGGTAGCTGGAGGCTGTCCAGCTCCATTTGGCTTAGACTAATAATTTAGAAGGATTTCTTTCTTTCACTTGTTTCTCATTCTGAACTGAAAAAAAATGGAGATTTGTCTGCTGAGTGGGATGTAAGGTAGTGAGTGGGTGAGGCTGAAAGAATGGGACTGGGTACATCGTTCCTGCCACCTGTCAGGGGCGAAATCCAGTTCTTTTCCTTTTGTGCTATGTTGCCACCATCTGCCAAGCTATATTAGTCAGGTCTCTTGGCTGCACATAACAGGAATTAATTTGACCCCTCTCAAGTCAAGTGGATGTTTAAGGATACAGGGCTCTTTCCCAGAACCCAAGGGCAGAGAAACGAGTGGGCCTCAGGAAGAAACCAGAAGGAGCACTTGAAAGTCTTGGCTCTTTCCTTTCCCCAACCTTTATCCTCTCATCATTTTCTTTTCCTCTCCAGAGCCTTCTTCCTAGGTTTTGTTTATTTTTTACCCAACAGTCGAAATGTCTCCCTGCACCCCGAAAGGACCTGAATTAGGATTTAAAATTTGCATTCAGCTGCGGAGACTGACACTTCCCAGGCCCAGTTCCTCGGCCACGTCTGATTGGTCAGCTTTGGTCTGGGGCTCATCTCGGGTCCCATCAATCCCCATGAGAGGGAAGGAGACACAGTAGCAAACTGATGAGAAAACTTAGCTCTGTGGATAGAGAGACAATTCCCAAATTAGGAGAAACAATTGGGAATTGAATAGAGTTATTAGGTCCTTCGTTCCCAAGGGTGTGCTGTGACATTTTTCTTCTAGATCTTCCCAGTTCATTATTTTTATGCTTTAGTCATAAGGAAGATGTGATCACTGTCATTCTCCGGGCAGCAACATTGGGATTCCAGCAGCCGCGGGTCGTCATTAATGTGTTGGCTGCTACATGCCTTGAATCGTGGATCTGTGAGTAAAGATCATGAGGCCTAAAAGTGGGTGAGCATCTCTGCCAAATTGCCAAACATCCAGGGACGAGGGTGAAGGAGCATTGGCTCTTGGTGTTTCTGAAGTCCTCAGTTTTCCTCCTACATACGAAGAAAGAGAATGGTATTCGCAAGGTTAGGCTGCCTGAGTTAAGGTCCTGACTCTAATGATTGTATATACGATATTGCAATCAAAACCTGTTTCCTCATCCACACCTCTGTTTCCTCATCCCCAGGTACTAATGAGAATGTCCAATTCACTAATTACTCATTTATTAAATGCTTATGTGCCAAGCATTGTACTGAAGCTGTGTACAGTGTCTCTGCCATCGGACATTTTACAGTTTAATGTGTTTCAATTATCATAAAGTGTGTGTTTTAAAAGCAACAAGAAGCAGTTTAGACTTAAAAAGAACTGTAAAGAATAATAGAGAGAATACTTGTGTATTCATGATCAGTTTTAAAAATAAAATGTTCCCACGGCAGTTGAAGTCCCTGCTGACCTCTTCTGGAGCGTATTCTTCCATGAAGTAAATTCCCTCTCCCTCTCCCATGAAGTAACTACTTTCCTTCATTTGGCGTTTGTAATATCTGGTTTCTCTTTTCTCTTTTTTCTTTCTGTCTTGTCTCTTTTTGTTTTTCAGGGCTGGAGATCAAAGCGAGGGCCTTGCAAATGCAAGGCATGCACCTTACCGCAGAGTTGTACTGTAGAAGCTGTTTCCTTATATAATTATATTAGGAATTCAATGTGCCCCCTTAAGATGTTTAAATCCTAACCCCAGTACTGTGAATATGACCTTCTTGGAAATAAGGTTTTGGCAAATTTTGAAGTTAAGAAGACATCACTGACATGGGTCCAATTCGATATAACTGTGTCCTTATAAAAAAGGGAAAATTTTGGCAGAGAGACAGACACACACACGGGGAGAATACCAGGTGAAGATAAAGGCAGAGATTCAGCTGATGTACCTACAAAGTACCTGAAGCTAATGGAGAATCAAGAACAGATTTCTCAGAAAGAACCAGTGTTGTTGACCCCTTGGTTTGAGATTTCTAATCTCCAGTACTGTGATGCATTAAGTTTCTCTTGTTATAGCAGCCTTAGCAAACTAATACAACTTACTATATCTGTATGTGTTTTAAACAAGCTATAATTTTATTTTTTTAACTTTAAAAAATTTTTTTAATGGTACATTTTAGATGTACATAGTGATAACATTCATCATAGGGGATTTGTATGTGTACATGATAAATCTTGTTGCTTTTTCTTTTCTCATTCTCCTCCCCTCCCCTCAACCTTCTCCCTCCTTGTTTACAAATGCTTTGTTTCCATTTTTCCTTCCATTTCTTATTTCTCTTGTCCCTCTGTTTCTTCCCCCTCTGTTGTTCCTTTTCCTATTTGAACATTTTTTCCCTTTCCCAATATAGTACACTTTAGTCTTTATTTACACTTTCAGTTTCTCACACCAGAGAAACGATGCAGTATTTAAACATGTGTGTGCGATTTATTTCACTTAAGAGTATTGTCTCAAAATGCATTCATTTACCTAGAAATATCTCAAGTTTATCATTCTTTATGGCAGAGTAGTACTCCATTGTATAAAAAAACCCCACGTTTTCTTTATGCATTCCTCGGTTGATGGGCATTTGGGCTTTTTTGGGTGTGCATATACTGCTGTGGTTTGATGCTTTTAGTTCTTTTGGGAAGATACCAAGAAGGAGAATAGCTGGGTCAAATGGAACCTCTAGGCCTAGTTCCCTGAGGAATCTCCACACTGATTTCCATAGCGGTTGCACCAGTCTGCACTCCCACCACAAATGGAAAAGTGTTCCTTTTTCTGCACAGCCCCTCCAGTATTATTTTATTGGCTGATTCGTTGATAATAGCCATTCTTTCTGGAGTGAGATGGAATCTCAGGGTTGTTTTAGTTTGCATCTCTTGAATGACCAGTGATGTTGAACATTTTTTCATATGTTTATTTCCTGTTTCTACTTCTTCATCTGAGAAGTGTCTATTCATTTCAGTTGCCCATTTTTGGATTGGGTCTTTAAATTTGGGGGGTCTGATTTTTTTGAGTTCTTTATATATTCAAGATGTTAATCCTTTATTGGAGGAATAGCTGGCAAAATTTTTTCCCACTCTCTGGGTTGTCTCTTCGCTCTATTGATGGTTTCTTTTGCTGTGCAAAGGATTTTTAATAGGATTAGATCCCAGTTGTTGATTCTTTGTGATATTTCCTGAGCAATTGCGAATTCATTCATAAAGTCCTTGCCTATATCTATGTCTTCAAGAGTTCTACTATTCTATCTTCCAACAGATTTAGTGTTTCTGTTTTAATATTTAGATCTTTGATCCACTTCGATTTTAGCTTAGTGCATGGGGAAAGCTATGGGTCTAGTTTTAAGCTTCAGCATGTGGAGATCCAGTTTTTCCAGCACCACTTGTTAAAGAGTCTATCTTTCTTCCAGTGAGGTTGTTTGGCCCCTTTGTCAAAAATAAGGTGACTGAGAGTTTTGAACATGTTTCTGCATCTTCTAATCTGTTCCATTGGTCCTGGGGTCTTTTTTTTTTTTTGCTGGTACCATGCTGTTTTTACTATAGTAGCTTTGTAATATAATTTCAGGTCAGGGATTGTGATGGGCCCTGCTTTGCTTTTGTTGCCCAGAATTGCTTTTGCTATTTTAGGTTTCTTTTGGTTCCAAATGAATTTTAGGATTGTTTTCTCTAATTGTGTGAGGTATGCTATTGGTATTTTAATTGGGATTGCATTGAATCTGTATAGCAGTTTTGGGACTATGGCCATTTTCACTATATTGGTTCTTCTTACCCAGGAGCAAGGGATATCTTTCCATTTTCTGATATCTTCATCAATCTTCTTTGTCAAAGTACTATAGGTTTTAATGTATAGATCTTTTACTTCCTTTGTTAGACTGATTCCTTGGTGCTTCATTTTTTTGTATGTTATTATGAAAGGTGTTGTTTCCCTAATTTCTCTCTCAGTGAGTCTGTTATTTGTGTATAGGAATGCTGTTGATTTCTGAGTATTTACTTTGTATCCAGCTATGCTGCTGAATTTGGTTATTAAATCGAGAAATCTTTTGGTGGAGTTTTTGGGGTCTTCTATATAGAGTATCATGTCATCTGCAAATAATGATAATTTAACTTCTTCTTTTCCTATCCTTATTCCTTTTATTTCTTTCTCTTATCTAATTGCTCTGGTTAATGTTTCCAGAATTATATTGAATAACAGTGGTGGGAGTGGACATACTTGTCTTGTTCTAGATTTTACAGTGAAAGATTTTAGTTTTTGATCTTTTAGTATGATATTGGCTGTTGGTTTGTCATAGATGACTTTTATCAGATTGAGATAAAGGCCATCTATTCCAATTTTCTGCAGGGTTTTTATCATGAATGAGAGTTGGACCTTGTCAAATACTTTTTCTGCATCTATTGAGATGATTGTATGGTTTTTGTCCTTGGCTCAGTTAATATGGTGTATCACATTTATTGATTTGCATATGTTGAACCATCCTTGCATCCCTGGGCTGAATCCTACTTGATCATAGTGTATAATCTTCTTGATGATTTGTTGCATTCTGTTTGCCAGTATCTTATTGAGGATTTTTGCATCTATGTTCATTGATGAGATTGGCCTGTAGTTCTCTTTTCTCATTGGATCCTTCTCTGGCTGTGGTATCAGGGTAATGCTTACTTCCAGGAATGAATTTGGGAGTATTGCTTCTCTTTCAATTACATTAAAGAGTTTGAAAATTAGTGGCATTAAATCTTCTCTAAATTTGTTGTAGATTTCAGAGTGAATCCATCAGAACCTAGACTTTTTTTTTTTGTGGGCAGGTTTTTAATTACTCTTCAATTTCAGTGGCTGATACTGGGTTATTTAAAGTGTTTATATCTTCTTCATGCAGTTTTGGTAATTCATATGTATCTAGGGATCTGTCTATTTCTTCTGTGTTTTTGATCTTATTAGAATACAGGTTCTCTAAGTAGGTATCGCTGATCTTCTGGATTTCTGCAGGATCTGTTGTGATTTCACCCTTTGCATTCCTAATAGTATGAATTTGAATCTTTTATATCCTTTTAAAAATAAGGTTAGCTAAGGGTTTGTCAATTTTATTTAATTTTTCAAAGAACCAAATCTGAGTCATTGATTCTTTGTATTGTTTTCTTAGTTTCAATTGTGTTAAAATAATTTAAAAAAATTGTGTTAATTTCAGCTCTGATCTTTATAATGTTCTCCCTTGCACAAGTTTTGGGTTTGACTTGCTCTTCTTTTTCTAGAAACTTGAGGTTCAACATTAGGTTGTTTATTTGAGCTCACTCTGTTTTTCTGATATGGGAGTTCAATGGTATAAATTTCCCTCATAGGACTGCTTTCACTTTGTCCCATAAATTTCAGTAGGTTGTATTGGCATTATCATTCAATTGTACAAACTAATTTCTTCTTTAATTTCATCTGTGACCCACTGATTTTTCAGGAAGGTGCTATTTAATTTCCATATGTTTATGGAGTTTTTGTGGTTCCTTTTGCTATTTATTTTCAGTTTCAATGCACTATTGTCTGATAGTATGCATGGGATAATTTCGATTCCTTTGCATTTACTTAAGCATGTTCTATGAGCTAGTATGTGGTCTATTTTGGAAAAAGTCTCATATGCAGCTGAGAAGAATGTGTATTCTGATGTTGTGGGGTGGAATACTCTGTATATGTCTACTAGGTCCATTTGTTCAAGAGTTTGGTTTAGTTTTGATATTTCCCTGTTGACTTTTTGTCTAGTTGCTCTGTCTATTTGTGACAGTGGGGTATTGAAGTCCCCCATTACAATCATATTGGTGCTTATTTGGTTTTTCATGTCTGTCAATATTTGTTGTACATAATTAGGTGCGCTGGTATTAAGTGCATATATATTTATGATTGTCATCTTTTCTTCTTGGGTTGTTCCCTTTATGAGGATGTAGTGCCCTTCTTTATCTGTTTAATTACTTGCCTTGCTTGAAGGATTCATTCTGTCGTCTCTGGGGTCATTAGTAGTCACCGTGTGTCTGCAGGCTCAAACTGTGTCACTCATGCTGAGACATGGGCAGTGAGCTGGGGCTGTAAGCTGGGGCTGTGAGCTGGGGCCACGAGCTGGAGCTCTGGGAGAAAGCGCCATCCATCTGTCACCTTCTTTTTCTGTGCTGGTCTCTTCTTTTGCTTTTTCCGTGGGCTTCAACCCTTGTTTCAGATCCCTGGTGGGTCCTGGGAACAAGCTTCCCTCCTTCTTCTCTTCCCTAAATTGCTATATTCCAGGGTCTACATCTCAGAGAGGCTTTCCCTCTGCTTCTCACTGTTCCGCCATGTTCATAAGTTTTAATTTTTAAACATATTTTAAAACTTTATATATTTACCATGCTGAAAATAATTTTCTATGGCTTGAATTTTTCTTTTAGAATTAGGTTTGTGGGGCTGGGGATTTAGCTCAGTGATTAGAGTGCTTGCCTTGCAAGCACAAGGGCCTGAGTTTGATCCCCGGCACCACCAAAAAAAAAAAAAAAAAAAAAAAGAATTAGGTTTGTGAGAACTATCCTTTAGTATATGTAGCTTTAATGCCTTCATTTTAATTGTTGCATAGTCGCTCATTTTATGAACACACTTTGTTGATGCAATTATCCATTTTTCTGATGATGGTACAATAACAACACAGCTATTCACACTCTTACCTATATCTCCTTGCACATACTTGAAATAATATTTCTGTGGTATATAACTAGGAGTCGAATTTCTGTGCTATTACATGTTATCAAATTTTCACTAGTACCTACAGTGTTAAACAAGTTCATCTTGCTTTTCAATCTTACCAATAAACAGTGTCACTGGATTTTTGAATTGTTTCTAATCAGCCAGTGTGCCTAGAGGTGATAGTTCTTGAAATTATGAAGGGTTCTGTGAACCAATAAATATGAGGCACTATGGGAATGAGTGAGTGGTCCAAGATAGCAAGGGAAAGATGAGTTAGCAAGAGAAGGCATTCTAGAAGAAGTAGCTCTCAAAGGAGGACTTGAGGAATAAACAGACATTAGACAAAGGGATATGGGGAGTTTGTGGGTAGGGAGCAGCTTGGTGGAAAATGCAGAGGTGAAGGTAAAGGGAGTGTGGTTGAGCAGGGAGTCAGAGAGTATACCTATCAATGCTAACATAGCCCTTTGATAATTCAGGTGGATTCTCCTCCTGGAGAAGCAGCAGTGATTTCTGAGCTCTAGGGTGACTCCTGCACCCTTCAAGTCTAGGCCATATGCCTTGAAGGTCAGATAAAGAAATCCTTTTTGGCACTATGGATTTAAATCAGAGTTCAAAAGATGGGGCCCATGGGCTGACTTAGACCTTCAAATATATTTTGTTTGGATGTCATAGTGAGTTTTATAATTTTTGTATTTGTATTTTGTTCCAGTATTGAATAGCATTAAAGGAGTTCGGTACCCAACAGTCTGTTTTATACCCACGCTGTCAACTCATTTCTTTTCTCCACGACCTCTAAGTCCAGTAAGTATGAGACCTCCAGCTACACCGGTGTGCGGGGAGCCGGGAGGACAGATAACTCATCCTTGGGGTAAGCTGCTTGACAGACATGTACGTGCCAGCTGAGGTCACTGCTAGGACTACTGCTCTAGTGGGGAGATATAGGAAAGACTCAATTGGAGGATCCAGGCTCTTCTTGCTAGTGGGACTGGTCGCATCTCTCCTCTGACAAGTAGAGAGGCTTGGAAGACTAAAAGCTCATTGGTGCCCATTTGGTGTACTCATACAGCGGCAAGAATCTGACTGGGAATCTGGTGTATGGGTTGAGGTTGAGGAGGATCTGGGAGTGGGAGAGGTTGGAGCTTTCCTGGAGGAGATAGAGATTCCTACTGAGAGACTTCTAAAGCTGGCCTTTGTGGGAGGAGCTTGCTACCATGATGGCAGGGAGCGCTGGCAAACAGTGGAGGAAACCCATAGGGTTGGAGAGTGGTCCCTTTATGAATTTTGAGGAATTATCATGGCACCCAATGCCCAAGGGGTAAGATTGCTTTTTTCCAAGGCCAAGAAAGACCAAGTTAGTTTTGTTACTTTTGTTTTTTTCTAGATTTGTAACTCTTCTTGAAATTGCCTTAGTGTATCTGTTAAGTTTCCAATCAGTCAGATATGTGAACTGGTGTAATGAATTTGGGGAGACTGAGAGGTTGCATATGGGGAAGGGGAGCTGCCTCGTTCATCTTGTACAATGTTTCAAGGCCATTCACTGTTCTACAACTCTGATTCATGGTGTCAGTAGTGGTTCAAAGGGAGATTCATGTGGAATCCTGAAAGGGCCAGAGAGAGTATTAGAAGAATGTATCTGAAAGAAAAATAAACCCAAAAGCTATGGGTGAGTCTCACTTTGGTTCCCAGCCTTGGTTGCAACTTAGAATTATGTGAGAGCTTTAAAAAACGTCCCAATGCAACAGGCTACAGCCCAGACCAATTATGAAGCAGAACCTCTGGTGGAAATGAGGCAGGAAGAACAGAGAAAGAATTCCTGACAAAGAGGGCAGAAGGCCAGAGGGAGAAAGAGGAAGCTGGCTCTGTAAGAACCACAGAGTGGCTGGCTCTTGGGAGAGACAAGAGGGTACACATGCTAGAGGCTTCTTGGGGGTCAAGAGAAGCTCTCCAGCAACCACTCAGAGAACCTGCCTCTGATGACTAAGCCAGGCCTGGAGAAGCGCATGCTTAGAATTCCTCAAACAACTGAAAGTGACCCCTACTCAATTATAATTAATTATAATTTCATTTACCTTGTGGTTTTGACAGCCTTACCCTGTGAGCTTCGGGTGCCATGATAGTTCCTCAGAGCTTCATATAGGGACTAGCCTCCCCTCCCACAGCAGAAAGGTGGAGGCTTGTCCCTGATTGGAGTCAACCGCTGCATCAATTCAAAGAGCTGCTCCCTTTCTGTAAAAAGCACACATGGTCTCTGACACGGCTTCTTCCAGGCTGTGAGCTCTTTCCACTGGCCTGCTCCCACCATAAAGAGTGTGTCCTGATGAGTCAAACTATGCTTCAGCTTCTACTTCTGAGTGTCCTGCTTAATTCTCTGTTTGGGGTACCAAGAACCCAGGACAGCCACGATGCCGGGGAACCGGGAGGATCCAGGCATCTCTAGTTTTATGCAGCTTCTCAGATGACAGCAGCATTCAGCCGAGACTGAGAATCACTGGTTCAGAGAAGCTGGGGCATACCTCACTTCACAGTTAGTCTCAGTAACAGTGTGTCGGCTTAAAAAGTCACCATCTCAGGGCTTCTGTGTTCTTGGGAAATTGCTCTATCAGTGGAAACAGCAACAGCAAATGGGTGGCTTTAGGGCGGGAGAGGGAGAAATGAAGTTAGAAATAAAATGTTTTGTTTGTGAAAACTTTGCAAACACTGCCAAAGTAAAGTGAGATTTCCACTCTATTTTATGTCTTGTAGCAATTCCAGTGCCTAGTATCCAACGCCCTCTCGCACCACCCTCTGGTTCACAGATTCCCAAGGAGGCTGCGTATTCCATCTCAGAAATTCATTCTTCCTTGAACTTACAACATGTTTAGCCTCCGAGGGCATTCAGAAGGAATTGCTTAGAAAGAGCCCTGCAGGGAGCCCGACATAATGATGCTGTTTTAAAGAATACCCGAGACCACTTGGAGGGATTCACTAACCACCCTCCTGTGTTTCGTTTTCCTTCCTGATCTCCAAGCTTTCTGCAGTGCCTTGGTTTGGTTTCCAAAGCAGAATTTACAATATATTGCTGATTGAAGAACAGTTCAATTTTATACAACAGGCTTGTTGGCTTTCAGTCTCACCAGGAGGACCAAGTACTATTTTCCCATCGTTTTCCCCAGTATGTTCCTGTGTGTTTTGCTCTTTATCCTCCCTCAAGGTGGAGTCGATGGGGAAGACGGGACACACATGCCTTGTCAAAGCAGGTTTTGTGCACACATGGTTTTCCTTCTTTTTCTAAACAGGGCAGCAGAAGATCAACTGTGCTTCTGTGTGTGTGCACATGTACATGTATGTGCACACATGTATGCCTTGAGGTCTGTGTGGTGTAGGAAGAATAAGGAAAACAGGCCTTCTTCGATGGCCAAATGGGAGCTCAGGCTTCTCTTTGCTTGCTTGAGTTTTGTGACACAGGGCACCTGCATCTCCATTTTTGTCTTTCTGCTCTGCTAATTGTGTGACCTGGTAAGCTGCTGTTTCATGGGGCTGTTTGGGATTTAGAGAATACAACTGAAAGTTCCAGAAGTTTGCTTGCAAGGATGCCAATTGCCATTTAACACAGGATCCTATCCCCTTTTATGTGTAACTGGAAGAGCTCAGTTGAGTGAGTTTTCTTTAAAAAACAAAGACTTTGTACTCTTCTCCCATGTGTTCTCAAATGATTTATTCAATATTTGTTTCTCATCAAAATTTGGGTATCACTTCCCACATCGCCACACATCCGAGGCCACTTTCCTTTCCAATTAAATGCCCCGCTCCTGCTCCCTGCCCTGCAGCTGTTCACTTCTCCCCTCTCCACATCAGGCCTGAAGACAACGCCACAAGTGTTGTTCTGTTTAGCGTATTTTTCTATCAAGTCTCTGCGAATACGGGGCCTCTGCAGTGTCTGATATGAGTCCCTGGGCTAAATCGATAATGAGCCTGTCGAGACAAATCGTCCAGCAATTGTTTTAGCCAGGCCAAAGGAGGAGAGCAAAATGCCAATTGCGGAAGCAGTGGTGAACCGAGCTGCTGAGAGCAGACAGCGCCGGATTAATGAAATCGCACACGCTCAGCTTGCACCCGGGACGAAAGCAGCTTTGAGAAAGGCATATGGCAAAAAATAAGCCAAAGTTAATCCTCAAGTCAGGGGTCCAATAAAGCAGCAGCTGCCTGAAAAGGAAAGCACATCGGCCGCCGCACAGCGGCCTGGCCGCCCCTGCTCCTGCTCCTGCTCCGTGGAGCAGGGCGGCCT
The DNA here is from genome assembly GCA_004026905.1 of Hystrix cristata. NCBI lineage: Eukaryota > Metazoa > Chordata > Mammalia > Rodentia > Hystricidae > Hystrix > Hystrix cristata. Next base: position 17,342 of record PVJO010011868.1, on the reverse strand, counting down.
GCAGAGCGGGATTAGCGACGACCCGCGGCGCGCGGATGCCAGGGCGCAGGGCTCGGGCCGAGACGTGCCGCGGTGGGCTGATTATCCGCAGCAGCAGCAGGGGCCGCCCCAGCCCGGCCCGCGCCTTTTCCTAGCACCCTGCAACAGCGCCCGCCAGGCTCCGTAGTTTCCTGCCAGTCCGTCCTGCGCTGGCCGTCATCCGCCATCGCCTGCACTCCGGGGAGCGACATCACTTACAGGGCACTGGCAGGAAGTCTTCCTCCTCCGCGTGCAGCGGCGGCGTCCCTTTGCCCCTTGATTCTCACCTGTCATAGTTCTCACGGAAAGCTTCCGGGTCCAGGACTTTGTTAGCCTTCCCACTCTCCTCCCAGAGCGCCTAGAGGAGGGTTGGGACTGCCGCAGACTCGCTGGTCTGCTTGGAATTCACTGTGGCTGTTGTAGACTGTGGGCGGTGACCGAGGGTGAGTCTTGGGGGGCTCGCAGACTGGGCTGCGTTTTCTGAGTGGTGTTCCATGTACACTAGTTGGATGGAAATGGTGTCATTTATGAAAACAGATCCCCAGGTCAACTCAATTGAGAAACACCGGATTTCCTAAAGTTTCTTTTTATTGTCCAAAGCATCTTCATTGCAAGTGGCTTAGTATTCTTAAAATGCTGATATATCTTGTGGACGGGGATAGTGGATAGCTTCCAAAACTCCCCTCTTCCCCTTGGTCGGGGAGGGGGGAGGTTTATAACTCTGTTTCGGAAGAGTATTTGATATAGGTTGACTTATATCTCCCAACATTCATATGTGAGGCCTTAACCCTCTTGGACTTGAGAATGTGGTCTTCGGAAACTGAGACCTTGCACACACAGTGAGTTAAGTTAACGTCATACTGGAGTAGGTTAAACCCTTGATGCAATAGGACTGGTATCCTTACAAAAGGGGGAAATTTGAACAGAGTGGCAGCCACACACGGGGAGATTGCCGCCTGAAGACTGGAGGTGCTACGGGAAGCCAGGGGCAAAACCTTGGGAGGGAGCGCAGCCTGAAGGCCTCCTGATCCGGGACTTGTCAAATCTCCACAACTGCGATACAATCGGTATTTATTGTTCAAGCTGGTTAGTTTGTGGTATTTGGTTACAGCAGCCCCAGGAAACTCAGGGTATTCAGGGAATAGTGCTCAGAAACAAAGGCTGCTTACAGATACACCAGAAGAGCAGTTACAGCAGGCTAAGAACATATTCACAGACGTTTAAGACTCAGTTAAGATTTTCTATGTATTTCTGGGTACAGTTAATTCTGATAATATTGGTGTTAGGCTGCATTAAAAATAACATTCTCAGGCCACACATATTTTCTAAAGCAAATGGACACACTACTCTCTTTACTCTCGAGTACTCAAATTATAAAGTAGCTTCATTATTTACATTGATGGTTATCTTTCTACGTAGCCTGAATGACTGCTGTAGTCTAATTACACGGTAGCACAGATGACCCAGGAGTTACCCTGGCCTGTCCATATTGTATCCCTGGCTCCTGCTGTCTGGGACCGAAATGGAGTGTCTTGCAGCTCATGGCTTCAGATGAGCGTGGTGCAGCTATCTCACTGAGGGCATTTCTAAGGTTCAATAGCGATTACCCAAATTTGGGAACTTCATTTGCTAATATTAAAATTATCCTAGGGACTGGCATGGGCTTGTAAACATTTCCTCTTATCAGGTAAGGATATTAAAACACAAACAATGGACAAAATGACCAAGAATCAACAATCATCATGTGTGAGTGACGTCCTTTAAACTTTTAATTTGTCAAATTAGGATATTAAAACAACCAACCTAACATGTTGCAAAATTTCAACCTCTATAACAATCACTGATGATGTTGTCCATACAAGTAAAGGATATTCCTAAAACCAAAAAGGACAAAAGTGGAAAATGTCATGGTGTCCTTGTAGGTTGTATATTTCTAGTGCTATGACCTGGGCGTGTAGTGAATGCTTCGTATGTATAAATGCAACTAATCCCCATAAGAAGACTATGAGCTTGAAGGTATTTTGGCTTATTTTTATTTTTTCAGTGCTGGAGATGGAACTCAGTACTTGGTGTATACTACGCAAGTACTCTCCTCTGAGCTGCATCCACAGCCTAGAAACTGTCTTTGTTTTGTGGATGACAAAACTCAGATACTGGGCTTAAAAGTCGGCTAAGGTGGGGCTGAGGATTTAGATCAGTGGTTAAAGTGCTTGCCTTGCAAGCACAAGGACCCGAGTTCGATCCCCAGCACCAAAAAAAAAAAAAAAAAAAAAAAAAAAGTTGACTAAGGTCATGCACTGGTAGGTGGCGAGGCTGGGAATTGAATTAGGTCAACCCTCTAGAGACTGTAATGTTGTGATCCGGAACACCATATGGTCTGAAATCTCTAGTAAAATGGTTCTTTCCAAGAAGAAACCCCAGCAGAGTTACCTAGCTATGTCTGGGAGTGAGTTAATGCAGATGTTTTCATCCTAATTTGTCCCCTTTTGCTGCAGATCTGTGATGATCTCTTCCCCAGCAGTCTGGACTGACACTTTGGAAGCCACAGCATGTAGCTGCAGGCTACTGTCAGCCCGGATCCAGAAGGGAGAAGTTCTGTGGGACTTACGGGGGGATTCCTACAGCAGCCGGGGCAAATGGCTCGTTTTTCTCATCAGTCATCCATGTTTTGTGGTAGGGCTTGAACAACCTTCTAAAAGGTGAGCACGGATCAATCATTTCAGCTGACATTTTGAAAGTACTGCAGGGTGGCAGAAAGTTAATGTATCAAATACCTTTAAAGATTTAGGAAAAAACCCCAAACTAAATGCTTTAAGCTTACCCTCAAAACCTGGTCCATGATGCAGTATTGGGCTTGGGTGTGTGTGTGTGTGTGTGTTTGCATAATGTAATTTGCTTCCACAGCCAGCGTGTATATGGAAACACACTACACAAACCACTCTAAAGGGAATAGCGTGAAGTATATAAATGACCTTCTGTATCTGGGAATTACCAGGCAGATGCATGGGAAAACCTTAGAATATAGCATGATTTGGTGAAAGGAGAGTGGTAAACATGGATTCTAATCCCAGCTCCAATACTGCCTTGCTGTGGGATCTGGAAAAATCAATGTCTTAGTTCATTCAGGCTGCTGTAACAAACCACCACAAATTGGGTGGCTTGTAAACAATGAACACTTCGTGTAGTTCTCACAGCTGAGAATCCAAGATGGCGGAGGCCAGCATTGTCCTACTTGGTGTCCAGTGATGATGCAGTCTCACTGGGTCCTACTTTGTAGAGGGGCAGACAATCTCCTGAGGTTTTTCTTACAAAGACATTCATCTCATCCATGAGGGCTCCACCTTCCTGGTTTAATTACCTCTCAAAGCTCCAGCTTTTGATTCTGTCTCATGGGGGATTAGGTTCAGTACATGAAATTTGGGACAGCAAGGTTCAGACTGTAGCAGTCACTTATTTAACCACCCAGAGCCTGTTTCACTTACAAAATGGGAACAAGAAAACCCATCTTACAGCATTTTTGTTTTGTTTTGTTTTAAATGAGGGTTAGACTAATTTATGTCCAATGACTAGCATTCTTATTGACTCAAAGAGAATTTTTTAAACAAATATTTATACAGCACTCATACTGCCAGAGCATTTTCTAAGTGATTTGTAAATATTCACAATTATGCTATGAGGGTAGAGATTATTATGTTATATAATTATTATTTCCATCTTAAAGTGAGAAAAATGAGGCATAGAGGGTTAAATAATTTGCTCAGTGTCAGAACTGGTAAATGTCAGAGGAGGGGTTCAAACCCAGGCAGTCTGGTACCAGAGATAGAATCGTATGCATTTTTCTACAGCATGCTGTTGACCGAAGCTGAAATACTTTCAATTTTAGGTATTTACTAGTCAACCATATTTGAAAGAGAACTTTGCCAGAACTTCAGACACAAAGGAAATAGTTGGATACACACACACGCACACAGACACGCACACACATATTATATTTATATTTAATTAGCTATGAATATACACTGTCAAATGCATAAAGATCACCAATTTCTGTGCACTAGAGGTTGGCAGTTGTGTGCAGGCGTCAGATGACATGTAATCCTCTCTATCTCTGCCTGTTTACCTCATGGCGTCCTCTCTGGCCTCCTGGCTCCCCCTTCTCCACTTCCTGAGGTTCTTCCTTGCCTTCCCTGGGTGCTCACAAACTCTCTCAGAGGCTGCCTGTCTTTGGAAATGTCTTAAGTAAGGGCTGCCACTCTCCCAGCCTTGTCCCTGATCCCAACCACTTGTCTCCTTAGCTTTTCCTCACCGCTCACTCATTTACAGTCCTCTCCCTCTTAGCACAGGACTGTGCCTGTCCCCTCTCAGTCTGCAGTCCACGAGGTTCCTGCCTTTTTTCCTCCCTCAGGTGACACACATCTTGAAGGAGAGTGTCTTAGTTGCTTTTCTCTTGTTGCTGAGACAAAATACCTGACACCCAAAGTTAAGGGAGGAAAGGTTTATTTAGCTCACAGTTCGTAGGGGTTTCAGTCAACAGTCGGCTGGGTCCAAGGCAGGGTGGCAGGCAGACAGGCAGACAGGCAGCAGGCAGCAAGGCAAGCAAGGGACCTACAAGCCTCTTTCTGTTCCTTATATCTTATCCAGGCTACCTGCCTTTAGGATGGGCAGCACTTCCACCCTTAATCCTACTGCCCTTAATCTTAGCGTCACATCCTTGATCCCAGCAGAACTATGCCAATCCCATCAGTGAACTAATTGACACAAACCATAACAGAGAGTTTGTATGACTAGCCTCTCCTATTTTTTGTGCAATGCTCTCCCAACTCTTGTAATTTATTTGGATTCTTTCCACAACACTTGACTGAATGGCTCTCGTGGTGGTCATCAGTTTTCTGCTAATTGTTAAACACAATAGCATCTTCTCAGGCATCACACTTGACCACGCAGTGAGACCCTCACGGCCTGGCCCAAGGCCAACTCTGGCTTCATTTCCTCTTCTATCGGCTTACTGGCTGTATGGCCCAGGGGACTCCCTGCTATTCTGGAGCCAGCAGTGCTGCTCCTTGGCCGTGGTGTGTGCTCACGCCTTTGCCTCTAGAACACTAGTCTCCCACATGTTTGCCAGGCTGTCTCCTCTTCATTCATATCTCTGTGTAAATGTCATTTCTTAAAGAAACCCTCACTAAACACTGCTGTTTAAAACAGCATCGCTTTGCTCATCGCTTTTAACTCCCTTGCCTGCTTCAGGTGTTTTTAAGGCATGTTTTACTAGCTACCTGTCCCACGTGGGTCTCCCGCTGAATGTAACTCCGCGAGGGCAAGGACTCTTTCTCTTTGTTTGCAGGTGAATTTTAGCAGCTATAGTAGCAACTGGAATATGGTAGACATTCTATACATATTGGATTGAATGAACAAACATGATGATCCCTCATTTCTTAGCTTCCGTGATATCTTTTCTGGTTCTCCTGTTGCTTCCCTGAGTAGGTCTTCCTTTGCTTGGACTTGGTCTGCTTCACCCACCTGGGACATTAGAACTTCATCCTTGGCCTGCTTTACGTCTTGCTCGTGGGCTTCCTATTTATCTTCTTGACTGTGGCCCCACAGTAAGTGGTGATATCTTTTAGGTCTTTATCTCTTACACTTTCCTACCAAGAGGGAGATCCGTATTTCCAATACCTCCATGCAGTGATATCGCAAACTCAGCACAGGCAGGTTAGAGCTAACTGTCTGACCTCTAGATGTCTTTAGTTCTGTCTCAGTTGAAGGCACTACCACCTACCTCACTGTCCAAGCTAGACACTTCTTGACTTACACTTGCACACCTCAGTTCTGGTCTGTCTATCTCAAAACAAACCCATTTCTTTTGCGATGTTTGAGGCCAGGCCATTATCTCTTGCCTAGACTATTTCAGCAGTGTATGATTTCCCTTACTCTGGCTGCTCTTACTTTCAATCCAATATCTATATAAAAAAGTGAGAATTCCTTTCTTAAAAGATTTGGTCATCATTTTCTTATTCAAGAACCTAGGTGGATACTTAGTACCTCTGGGTTAGAATTTGAAGTTCCTTGTAAGATCCACAGGCTCTCATAATCTCGAGATACTTTAAATTGACTCTGAGAGAACAAAGGACTTACTGTGGGATGTGACATCAGACCTAGTGTCTTTCCTCCTGGGCAGCAAGGAGAAGCCCCAGTAGCGGCCTCTGTCACATCTCGGCTAGGTTCAGGTGGAGCAGGGATGGCTGCGGGCTTTTTGGGGCACTGTGGGGTGGGAGGCGACTGTGAGCCCAAGGAGTTAGTGCAAGAATGTACCCACTGCGAAACTTCCAAAGATGTGGAACTTTTCTGGGGAAGATTAGTAAGTACTTTTCCTTGAAGTGTGCTTGTTTCATGGAAAGTAATAATATTTAACATTCACTGTATGTATTAGGTGTCATACTAAGTACTTTATATGTATTAAGTCATTCTATCATGAAACAATGTTAAGTAGATACTATAATTATCCCCATTTACAAATGAAGAAACTGAGGCACAAAGAACTTACATACCTTTCTGAAGGTCATATAGGTAAAGGTGGATCTGGGATTAAAATTCAGGTTAAAAAAATAAATAAAATTCAGGTAATGTGGCTTCAATATTAGTAAGAAATTTGGGAGGCCTGTAAGTCTCACTGATGGGGACCCAGGATTGCAACTGGGGGCCTCACAGTCTCTCTTTCTCAGTCTGGTCCTGTCAGTGGCAGGGCTGGAGGGAATGCTGTGAGCAGCCTGGGCAAGAACATACAGAAGAGATCTGGGCTGTAGGATTGGTATTCAACGATAATTTGGGTGACTAACAGGTTGTGTGGAGAAGAGAGGAGAGGGAATGGGGGGAGACCTCAGAGATGAATTAAAGTTCTCTGCGGCCCTCTGCCTATGAGGGGCGCTGAGGGAGTCTGGAAAAGCCTCCTGTTAATTAGCACAAGGCTGTAACTGAGTTGAATGAAAGGCATCCTTTATAAATCCCTTCTTGGTCTCTGCTGTCCCTCAGAGAAACGATACATGACTGCACCATTTGGAGAGTCCCACCAGTTGGAAGTAGACTCAGAGGAGCCCCGGAAAAGGGCTGGTTTCGCCCCTCTTGTGCATTTTAGTGATGAGGGGCTACTAGGACATTGATCTTTGGAATGAACTAAGCTTGGCTACAGGGGAGACCCATAATCCAGGAGGCACCTCACCCGATTTGGAATCCAGAGGCAGTCTTACTGAACTTGTTCTTGTCCCAGATTGGTGTCCTAGTAAAAGGCAAAAGGCCGACAGTCCGATGAGCCTGCGTCGGCCGCATCCAAAGACCACGTGTTCCTCTTCACTCTCTCCTCAGCCAGCGCAGCTCCTGCAACTGCCTCTGTCGGCCAGCTGGACTCTGTCTTAGTGAGCTCCCTTCGGCCTCCCCTTCCTCCTAGTGGCATCACTCCCCGCTGCTCCTCCTGCACCTCTGCGCAGGTCTTGTGGCTCTCAAAGGGTGTTATGCTTTAGATCTGGATGTCCCTGAAGAGCCGAGGTGGGGCTTTTGGAAGGCGATTGGATTACAGGTGCTCAGTAGCTGACTTGCTGTGAGGAGGTGCAGCCTGGCTGGAGCGGGTCACTGGGGGTGTGACCTGGAAAGGCTTGTCCCCCTCCCGGCTCCTCCCTTCTCGCTCTGCTTCCTAACTGCTGCGACGTGAGCAGCCTTCTTCCACTGACCCCTCCACCATGCTGTTACTGTGCTTAAGCCCGCTGACCATGGACTGAACTTCTGAAAGTCTGAGCCGAAAGAAACCTCTCCTCCTTTAAATCGTGGATGTTGGGCGTTACATCTGAGCGAGATAAAGTAAGACAAAGGACACAGGGTACATTACTATTATCATACAAAGCCCGTTGGATTGTGATTTGTCTCACCAAACCGTGATCTCCCTGAAGAGCGTACTTGAAATTCCATTCTTGGTATTCCCAGCAAGGAGCACAGAGCACATGGTAGTACTTAATAAATGTTTGATGAATACATAAATGAATGATACCTGTAGAACATTTACTGGTGCGCAGGTGTGCAGCTGCTGCTGTCACTCCTCACGCGTCTCAGTGGATTTCTTTTTCTTTTTTTGGTTGGCACATTGTTCCCCTGAGGAGTAAACAACTCCCTTTCCCTTAGGGGACACGAAGGGCGGCATTAGTTACAAGGCAGTTCTTACGGCATGCAAATAATCCTTTATCCGTTGTCCTTTCTGTTTCTTTATTTTAAAAAAAGAACCCTCCTTTGTATTAGAATTCTCCTTCCATTGAGAATCCACACCAGAAAGACTCTAATTCTCGATAATGACTACGGAAAATGTCACTGAAGGATTTACTTTATGCTGGCTGATGTGCCGGGCACTTCCAATATACTGTATGTTTTTCATTTAATCCTCAGAGTAATCTCCACTATAAAACACAGGCGTTTTCATCTTCAATGTAGATGCCGAGGCTTAGAAAGGTTGAATGACTTGCCTCAGAGCATCTCAGTAAGTGGAGAAGCCAGAATTCAGGGCCCGATTCACCTGAGTCCGAAAAGCCACGCGAGGAGGAGCCGTGACGAGATCTGCGTTTCGCTCTTCCAGCCGCCGCGTCGCGCTGGCTCTGAGGGCGACAGGACTGGAGCTGGAGAGGCCGGGCGAGCAGAGCACAAAGCTGCGACTCCTGCGAGAGATGCCGGGGGTGGTGCGGGGCAGGAGTGAGGACAGAGAGCGGCAGGCGGGGCACAGAATTGCAGGAACGCTGTCCTGGGTGAGAAGAGGGAAGACTTACCGACTTACCGGATCCGGCCGGTTGCCTGAAAGCTTGCGGAGACAGGACACGTCGGGAAGGGACAGAGAGTGCGGAGGCGACGGGCCATTGAGGACAGTGCCGGATGTTACCGACTTGGGTATCCAAGTATAATTTTTAGTAGACCTTTGTGTATACGTGTCTGAAATTCAGAAGGGATGTTTCGACTCTTACACCGTCACTTGTGCTGTGTGATGACTTGATTTAAAATTCTTTTTTAGTTAGTACAAGTTTTCCACTTAACAGAGGAAACCAAGGGTGTGTTTTCTGGCCAGTCAGGTCCTTGGATGGAAATCAGGTCTGTATTGTCCTATTAAATGAGTGAGTGAGATTTTCCCCTTTACTGCATTTTTCCCCTGAAATGTTTCTGCCTCCTTTTATTTATCATATTCATAGTGCTGATTTTAGGGAAACAAACAGCTGATTAAGTCACTTTATGTCTGTGGTCTCACATGTATCTTAGATGAACTATCCGCTTCTATTTTCTCAAGCTGTGCCTTTGAAGATAGATACTATAATATCTACTTTTCTTCCACAGTATCGTTTTCTTGGTGCTGGGGATCAAACTCAGGGCCTTGTGTTTGCAAGGCAAGCACTCTAACCCCTGGTCTAAATCACCAGCCCTACAATATCTTTTTATTTCAGAAAATTACTATTTTTCCTTTAATTAAACATTTGGCCCTTCAATATGGCCTTGCTTATGCTCCTAAGCACACGAGGACACTGTGGTTAAATACATTTAAGAGACTCAGCCCAGAGGAAACTGCAAATGCTGTGAGATAAAAGGGAATACAGGATGCTATCGAGCAACACAAAGCTTTATCTCATTGAACAAAGGAAGGGGCACTTGCAGGCCTAAATGGGCTGACACAAATCTCCTTCCCTGAAGCTGGGGGACCAGCGTAGCTTGCTTGCTTGACATTGCATGGAAACTTGGCCTCCCACTCTCTGAACATCCCCTGTGTGTGTGTGTGTGTGTGTGTGTGTGTGTGTGTGTGTGTGTGTAAAACCCCAATCAAGTTGGAAAGAGCTGGCTCTTGCTAGAGAAGATGAGAACATCATGATGGTTTTCCCAAACTCTGGAAGCTACAGTGTGGGCGCATGACCCAAGTGCTGGCAGTGAGAAATGGCCACTTCAGACTTGCAGGCAGACACTGGTGTTGGGGAGAAGCAGGGACAGCATGGCCTCCACTCTGGTAAGAGGGACAGCAGCAATGTCTGGTTTGCAGAGGCAGAAGAAAGTGGTTCTGGGGACAGAACGCCATGTCTGCCACCCCTGGGTTGGAAGAGCGCCCTGCAGTCTGTGCCCAGTTCGGTGCAGTGGTGGCTTTGGTATCAGAGCTGCAGTGTGTGACTGTGGACACTCGCTTTTGTCTGCAAAGCCGCCACTCCTGACTTTCTAGAGGTTTTCTGACCGACCCAATTACCTTTTAGTAAGTCTGTTTTCTCCACACTAGCCAGAGTTGTCTGTCGCTTGCAACAGAGTGCTGCATCCTAATTCCGGCCGACATGCCGGATTCTAAGTATCCCACCGTCCTGTCCTTAGCTCCTTTCTGGGAATGCCCTTGGACTGAATTTCACTCTGCCTGGTATTATAGTTACATATTTTTTCAAGTCAGATTTTTGAGAGCAGAGGGTATATATTATTTGTTTTATATCCTTCTGCTAACTCTCAATTTGAAATGCCTCAGACATAGTAAAGATTATTTATAAAATTGATTTGAGCAGGATGTAAATAGCCTTTTGTAGCTGCAAAAAAAAGAACATGGGCTGAGCTGATAGTGGACTATGGAACTCTGGAAAACACTGGGGGAGAGACAAGAGTTATCCTGTGAAGACATAGCAGGGAGATGTCGCCTGTGGGGTTTTGCCCGTTTAGTCCAGGCCACTGGTCAGTAATAGGCAGAGTGGTGGCAGCAGTCTCTTCCCACAGCAGCTCTCATCCGGACCCGCTCACTGAGCAATAATAGTCGCATCTCCAGCCTACTGGACTCTCTGATGAGTCATTGTAGTGGCCTCTATGCAATTCCTCTTCCTAGCTGACTGGATAGAAGCTTCTTTCACCATTAAAGGAAAACAACATATTCCCTAGAAATTGCAGTATGTGCTTTATATCATAGTCTTTATTTCTCAGACTCTCATTTTTCTTTTATGGGTATTGAAGACAACCCTCTGTGAAATTTTCATCTATTTCATATATACACGTGTCCACCTGCCTATTTCTCCACAATGCTGTCTACTGGGTGCATGTGTAATAAGGTACCTGTATCCTCATCTCACTGTTATTTGGCATGAGTCTACTGATCAAGCTTTTACTAAATTTCAAATGTGAAATTGACCAAAGATCCAGTTCATTTTAGTACAGACGTGAATCAAACATCTCCTTTTTTACCATTTACTTTTAAGTTAGTTATTAGTATTATTGCATACCTGCTTTGCCATTTTACTTGTGGGCTTTCTCTTTAAAGGGAGTCTTAAAGAGGTGTATTAGTTCCATTTTCCCTCTTCCTTTTACCTTACATTGTGACTTACCAAAAGGTATTGTACAAGGTACTTATGCTGTACTCTAAAGTGAATACTGTTCCCTTTCGTAGACATATATTTACCCTAAAAATATCTAAGAACTTTTCTAGTTTCCCTTTTTTGCACAACTCTGTTGTTAAGTATGAATTTTCTTCTAGCTAGGTTCTTCAGTACAGTGCTTAAGAGTATAGGATAATGTAGTCATTAAAAGTATAACCTCTGAAATAAGAGTGCTAGGGATCAGTTTCAGTTTTTGCATTGGTTAGTTTTAGAGTGTAAAGTCATTGGACTTTGATTTCTTCATGTGTAATAGAAGTGTAAATATCTAGCTCAGTGTTGTTGAGTAATAAATTAATTCTCACATACAGAAACAGAACAGAACATGGTTCCTAGTAAGAATTTAATAAATGTTAGCTATTGTTTTCCCTTATTTATTTTATTCACAACTTTATAGGTAAGGTTTACTGACATTTACTGGAAATGTAAGCACTGGGATTTATAAAGAATCCAAACACTAAAACACCAAACTATTAAGCATTAAGCCTCTTACCATGCACAATGTAGAAGATGTTAAGACATAAATTATTGTTTAAGACTTTATAAATCCATCAATTATTATTAATTACCTTCTACGCTATCAGAACATTATTTACTTAACTAATAGATTTTTGTCAACTTGGGTGCAAGTTTTCTGTAGATCATAAAACTATATGACTCAAAATGAAATCATGACATTTTGTACTTTTTATTTTTGGAAGAGGTCTTGGATATTAGATGTTCTCATTTTCTGCCTGAGAAGAAAATCTGCTTATCCAAGATCTCACAATACTTTCAAGCCCAATAAAGTCCAAACTTTGAGTAACAGTAGGATTAACTGGATGGAGAAGAGTTTGCCTTGGTGTCTAAGACTCTATTGATTTAAAGGGCATGTGCAACTATGAAAATTTAGCCTGTAAGGAAGCAATATATAGAAATAGACAAAGTTAGACTGCTATTCAAAATAATTCTTACAAAGTAAAATATATGTCCTAAGGGAATAAGTTCATTCATATAACTTAATTTTATAGGTAACTAACAATTTAATCTTAATAAATGATTATTCTCATCATTTCATATCCCAAGTCAAATGTCAGTGCCTCCAGAGATCTCCCATAACCTTCTCAGCTCAAGAGACCCCCACCTACTCTCCTTCCCCCATAACTTCTTTATTTTCTTCATATTTTGTATCAGAAATTATGTTCTTCATTATTTTGATTGTCTTGCTTTTTGTCTTTCTTACACTGTAATGTAAATTCCATGTGGATATAGAGTATTGTGCATAATATTGTATCCTCATGTGCTAGCATCATGCCTGGCTATAACATTCTCTCAATAAAAATCCATGTGTTTGCTTGAATGAATACATAAAAGCTCTGCTAAGGAGGTTGATTTTATTTTGAGTGTGTAGTGAGAGCGGCTGAACAGTTTTGTGCAGTGGAGAAACAGGATCCTATTTCCACATTAGAAAGACACAGGTGAGCATCGCACCTCCATCAGCAGATGAGAAATTAGAGTGACTTTGGAACTCACACTGAGAACACTCACAAATGTCATTTGGGCAAAGAAAGCCATTGGAATTGAGAAAACCGGGGATTAGAAGAAGTAGTTAAAAAAGAAAAAGAGCTAGAAGGAAGTGAAAGAAGACAGAGAAAAAGAAAAGATTAACAATTCCAAAAAAAAAAAAAAAAACCTGCCTAGGAAAATTAACTGCAGACCACGGAACAGATAAATCTCAATGAGAGGGACCGACTTAGAGAGGCAGTGAAGCTTAAATGAATTAAAAGGATTCCCCAACACAAGCTTTGGATTATGAAATGCTCTATCTCTGGAGATCAATTGGGGCTTTCTAAGTTATTTTCAGAACTACTTTGTCATCTTTTCACTTAGTTTTAAGTGAAATTTGTGCTGCTACATGGACTCAGTGATCTAGGAAGTTGCCCGTGTCTTGTGAACTCTATTTAGTCCTTGAAGGTCAAATAGAAGCACCAAGCAAACTGCTTGTGGGGTTGGAGTGGAGGCCTCTGATGAACTGAGCTGACTTTCTGTGTACTGCAGGACAATGATGGTAACTGTCTACTGCAGCGAAGGATAACAGGGTCTCTCAGAACGCTGGACTACGTTCTAGCGTCCTAGGTGGGGAAAAGAAGAGGTCACATAATTAACTCCGAGTTAATGAGAGGAGAGCAGTGTCATGAATCACACCAAATGGTACATCATTTTACAATTGTATATAAAACTGGGCTTTTGAATCCACTGCCTGACTTCCTTGGCCGAGGATTTACATCTTATTTGCTTTGCTTAAGCTAATGGTAAAATTAGTTGTATTCCTTCTGCATTTAAGAGATATTTGACAGCAGGTAGATTGGAAGGAAGGAGAATGAGAGAAAAGGAAAGAAAAGGGAGAGGGAGAGAGAAGCAGTCCAGAAGTGTGTTAGCTGGCTGGAAAGTTCAGCTCAGTGTAAAGACTTGCCACATATAACCTTTAGGATGCAAAATTATTATGTGCGCAGCGAAGAAAGCTCTAGAACCAACTGATAGAATTCAATGCATCAGGTGTAATAGAAGCACCATTAGATAAATATTTGTTGAATGGACAAAAAGATTCTTTTCTCTTTATTTGAAGTAAGGATTCCTGGCCTGCAATTTTCAGTGTTGTTTAATTTTTACTGTGTGCTGTTTGGTAAGAAGGGGCAGAGAACACTCTTCTTCTTCTGCTCGCTATCCCAACCCCTAAAGTAGAAAAGGTTTTAGCCTTGGGTATAAAAACATTTATTTTAACCAGAATTTAATACAGTCTTCATACCTCCATACTTGGCTGTTTTGAAACTTACTAAATTTGATACTCAACACATTTTGACATAAAAATGTTGCCCCTGTGCTCGGAACTCATCGTCTGTTGGGTACTCGATGCACAAGCTAGAACCCATTGGCGTCAGTTGCCTCGTGACTCGCTACCCTTTCCAGCCAAAACAATTTGTTTGGAATTTGTCATTTTTGGTATTCGTCATGCCTGCTGGAAACGACAACGAGGTGCCGATGCGTATCAGTTTGATCTATTGGGGCAATACTATTTTTGGAAAATAATGCGTGGTTGGCTTTCAGGTGGATTTTATTTTTTAACACTTTCGAGAATGAATTACTTTAGTCTGAGGTCTCTTGTCCTTGAAGTCTAGCCCCTTTTGTCAGTACATTATATGCATGTTTAAATTTCAGCTGGTGAAACTAGCAGCCCAATCTGCTCGCCCTGCTGCTTCCCACAGGGGTCAGGGCTGCTCTCAGTGGGCCTGAGTAGAGGTGGGCACTACGGCCAACTCTCTGGGATGGGCGTGGGGAGCAGGACACTCAGCTCCTCTACCAGTTGGGACCACTGACAGAACAATGCAGATCTCAGAGGGCCTGCGGCCATCACCACCTGCCTGATGTGGTGAGAAATGGCAAATCTTAATCCCTCTTTGAGAGGTTACCCCTTCTCTTTTCTACTGGTTCTCAGCAGGACCAAGACATTAATGCCTGTTCACATTTGTATCCAGATGGTGTGAATCTATAACTCCATGGAAATAGGCAAATCTTGGAGAGTCTTTCTGCATCCCTATCATCACTCTACACATGCATCTGTTTTTAGATACGATGTCTCCCATGTCTCATACACACCTATAAGTAAGTGCAGACTCTATGTGTCCCATCAGTACAGCATCGCACAAACAGGCGAAGGCACACAGGGAACAATTCTGTACAGATGCCAACAAATCACCCCCGAGAGAGCCACATTGTTCCTAAAATTATGATCTACCAATAGAAATTTGCCAAGTCCTCAATTGAGCACTGTGTCACAGATTATTCTCATCGATTGCTTCCAAATTGCAAACACAGTACAAAAAGAAAGCCAGAATTCGGGAGGCTCTGCGACATTTACAATGTTCTTCTGTGTCAGAGAATGCTGGTTTGTGTCCTTCATTACCAATACTGTGAAACGAGGGTTGCATTTATACTGGTAACTGTGTTTAGCTGCATGTCACGGATGTTTGCCCTCAGTGTTTGAATAGAATAGGGTTTTATTGTTCTTCTGTACTGAAGTTTGGAGGTCACCAGGCTAGTACTGTAGAGGGGCTCACTGACGTCATCCAGGATCCAGGCTCCGCCTGCCTTTCTGTTGTGACACGTCCAGTGTCCGACTGTCTTCCTTATGTTTGCAGATGGCTTTTTCTCCTCTAGGCATCACATGCGATTCCAAGAAAAAAACAGATGGCGGGATGGGTCAACTGAGGGCAGACAAAGGGCAAAAGAGACCCGCTGGGTGGATCTGTCCTTTTCTATCAGAAAAGCAAACAATTTCCTAAAATCTTGACTTAGTAGATATCTATTTTCATATCTTTGGTTGATTGCTCTCTGGACTTTATTAGTGAGAAATGTGGGGAATTCTCCAAATGATCCTTCATGAAGTTATTTCAAGCTTCTATAGCAAATAGCTAATCAGACTCTGACCAGTGTTTGTTGGTGCAGTGATGTGGAAATGAGCCCTCAATCTCAAGGGCCTTATTTAGTTTTCTTCCCTATTAGATTGTGAGTTCTGGTGAGTGGTAGGGAAGTTGGTGGGCAGAAGAGGCTTTTTATTTCTCTTTTTTTGTTTTTATTTTTTCCCGAAGCGTCTAATGCATTGTGTTAAGTAAGATCTCAGAAGAACACATTTAGTAAAGAGTGAATGCGTGAGTAAGTCAGTAGATTTGGGACTTGGAACCATCACTGATTGGCTGGCAGATCTTGAGCATGTGATGTGACCTTTTCAGGTCTGTTTTTCCTGTGTCTGAGAAGGTGACATTATATGTGCAAATGTGTCTCAGGCGGCTGTAGAGAAGGTCAAGTGAGATAACATATGATGAGTATTTCTTGCATGGTGTAGGTATTTACAATTTGCAAAGTGATTCCAGTTCCTCTTTTCCTCTGAACATTTTTGTCATTTGAACCATCCAGTGGCACCTCTGACCTGTGGCAGAGCGACACCAAGCATCCCTCTCTAGGCTCTCACATGTTGTAAGTGGCAAAGCTTGATATTTAGGTTTGAAAAAAATAGTGTGCAGTAAGCCTTCCATATTTATAATATGCTTTTTTACTGAAAAGGAGTTAAGGGAGTGAGGAATCATTATTACATTAATCTGGCTATACTGAGAAACGCAAGCAATAGCTTACACATAGCTCAAAAGATAAAATATCATTCGGCCCCTTGAAGGAAATGTGGAAAGCCCCCATGAAGGCCTTTTAAGACTATAAGGGAACTAAGAATATAGAAAAAAAAAAGAATTAAACATCAAAAAATTTGCCAAAGTATTGTTAAAATTACCTTAAAATTTTAAAATGGGTCAATAAGGTCACTTTCTCTAGGGATTTTAAAGTATACAATAGGTTCTCATCTGTAGGAGGTGGTTAAAGTACAGCAAGAAGGACTAGACCACGCAGTCTGTTTCCCTAAATGTGACTTTGAGCCTTATAATCTCTAAAATCTCAGAATTCATTATCACCTCTGCTTATTTACTTCAAAATAACAACTGACACTTTACAATTTACAAGTGCTTTCACACATAGCCTCTCATTTAATTCTCACAACAACCTTCTAATACATTATGCACATTCTTCAGCACAAAGTAACAAAACAAAAATTTATACCAAATTCTGAATTTAATCGGATGCTCTTTTTTATTTATTTATTTTTTTTATTTTTACCAAGAACATGTATTGGTACATTGTATACATAATGATCATAATCAACATGGCCATTTTGTACCTGTACATGATACATCTTGGTTTTCCCCCCTCTTCCCCCCCTTCCCCTCCCCTCCCTTTCATTCACCGGATGCTCTTTTTTAGACAGCTCATCTGCCTCCTGTTTCTTTCTGTCCACATTGTGGCTGGAGACCTAGTACATTCGTTGTCTTATGGTTTAATCCTCCTGCTCTG